>NJES01000063.1:0-47276 GCA_002591395.1 Ophiocordyceps camponoti-rufipedis | reverse complement strand
CTGCCTGCCTACCTGCCTGCCGAGTGGGCTGGTAATGCCTGACAAGCGCGAGCGGATTGGCCGACGCCCGATGGATGGATAGCATTGTCTCCGACAAGACTCGCCACGCCAGCACATGGGCAGTGGAAGCCGTCCGAGAGCTGCGGTGAGTGGACCATGGAGTTGAGGTACAGGACGACGTGAGACGGAATAGAGGAAAGAAGCAACAAGGGGAAAAAACAAACCAAATCCCCAGAGCCCTTTAGGTCAGATCCAGACGCAGGGATGCAGTCCGTCGAGAGTGAAAAGGGTTAGGTAGGTACGAATAGAGACTTCGCGTACGAATAGCAGCCCGCCAAAAGCGGGAGGTGAGACAGCGGCCGCCTTCCTTTTACCGCCAGCGGCTTTATCCGGAGCTTGCTACAGCCACACAGCTGTGCTGTTAGGCTTCCATCCCCGGTCGCCTCTTCGGGACAAGTGTAGGCGGCCGGCTCGGTGTCTCGTCTGAGGGAGTCGAATGCAAGACTGAATGCGCGTTTCCGCATCTCCATCCCATGCGCGTGGCCGCATGATGCACCGCCGCACGATCCTACCTACCTACTCTTGCGCCACGCCCAGACACAGACACAGAGACACCCCCCCCCCCCTTCTTCTCCTACCCCCGGGCCTGTCCCTCTCGAGTGCCTCATCATCGTCATGGCGTCGGGATGCCGTCTTCCCCAATCCATGTCGACGGCTGTGGCCACGTTACGCGCGCGGCTGGCGTTTCAGGACCTGCGAGTCCGTACATACATACATACTCGCACCTCGCCGATATATGTATGTATGAGGTACCAACGCAAACACATCCATTGCGAGGTTGCCACGCGGAACCATCATGTCTTTCTGATGCCTCACCGTCATCGTCCTTTGATTCCGCCACGACCCTCTATAACATCCGGAACATCCATGACTCAGCCACACCACCCTCCTCCAGCCCGGGCCCGCAACCCCAGCCGGCGGTAGCCCGTGATAGTACCCCGAGGAATGCATGTACTTGAGCCAACCCGCGCCCCGCCACTTTACCGCAAAGNNCCGCCCCCCCCCCCCCCCCCCGCCCGGGCCCCGAACCCCCCAGCCGGCGGTAGCCCGTGATAGTACCCCGAGGAATGCATGTACTTGAGCCAACCCGCGCCCCGCCACTTTACCGCAAAGTACCCACTTACCGCCACGCCCTACCACCATCGCAAGCGGCAGAGCCTCACGCGGGAAGAGAAAAAAAAAACACACAACAGCTTGCCCCAACAGGATCCCCCGTCACGATGCCTCCGCGCATCAACATCCCGCCCGTGACCCGCACCCTCCTCGTCGCCCTCGTCTTCCAGTCCATCCTCAGCGCCTCCATCCGCTACCGTCAATGGACTGGCCACGCCGACATCATCATCCCCTACCTGACCTTTGTCCCGCAGCTCTCCCTCGCCTACCCCTGGACGCTCGTGACGACGACGCTGGTCGAGGGTAACGTCTTTACGCTCGCCATCGCCGCCTTGACCCTCTATCATGGCGGCAGGTATCTGGAGCGCGCCTGGTCGTCGGCCGAGCTCGCCAAGTTTCTCGTCATCTGCTCCCTCGTGCCCAACCTGCTCACCTTTGGCATCATGCTCCTCTTCTTCACCTTGTCGCGCAACGAGAGCTGGACGTACGTCGTTGAAGCGCCTCATCTCTTTTCTCTACTCCTCTCTGCTCTGTCGTGCTAACAGCCTTGCGCGCGCGTCTCTTCCAGCCTCTCCGTCATCTCGGGCACCGTCTCCCTCCAGGTGTCGTTCCTCGTCGCCTTCAGCCAGCTCATCCCGGCGCATACCGTTACACTTTTCCGCGGCATCCTCTCGCTGAGGGTCCCCCGCTTCCCGCTGCTCTACATTGGCGTCGTGACCGTCCTGTCGTTGACGCCCCTGCTGTCGAGGGCCGCCTTCTGGCTCGCAGTCTTTGGCTTCCTGACGAGCTGGACGTACCTGCGCTTCTACAAGGTCGTCTTCCCCGACCTCGACTCGTCTCAGCCAGCATCTCTACGCGGCGACGCAAGCGAGACGTTTGCCCTGGCCGAGTTCTTCCCCGGTCCCGTCAAGCCGGCCGTGGCCGCCCTGTCGGACCATGTCTTCGACCTCCTTGTCGCCATGCGCCTCTGCACGCCCTTTTCCCAAGCCGACGTCTTTGCCGCCCGCGGAGACAGGTTCCTACAGAGGAGCGCGCCGGGAAGTGCCCGCGCCGAGGCCGAACGGAGGCGGGCCATCGCCCTCCAGGCGCTCGACCAGAGACTCAACGCCGCCACGGCCAACAGCGCCGCCAGGTCGTCGCCATCCCAGCCGATTCCCGTCCAGCCGACGGCACCGACGGTCCAGACGCAGCCGCAGCCGAGCACACAGAATGCCATGATATCTCCGCCCGAACAGATGCTCGGCGCGACCAAGTTTGAACCCGATGACGACGACGAGGCGGCAAAGAGTTGAGGGATCCGGAAAGCTCAGTTTCTCATAGAATTCTCAGCGTTTCCGTTCGCGTACGCGCGGCCCTTTGACTTTTTTTTTTGTTTCTCATCTGCCTCGACATTTCCGTTTTTGGCGTCAGAGTAAGGCGAGGCTGTCACTTACGATTTCCCCACTACCGCGAGGCGAAGCTCTGGCCAGGCGAGGCTGCGACGGAGAGCAGGCATCGGACTTTCAGCCTCGTCGCCACCGTGAAAGAAGGGAGGGCGGTGTACGAAGAATGGTGTGGGTAGGTAGGTATTCGCATGTAGTATAGCGCGGGTATTTCGTTAGACGGGCTCACACGTGATTCGTCCGACATGCTAATCGAACAACCAAGAAATGGCAAAGCATCGCAGCCTCGTGCCGCCTCGCACTAATCGTGTCATAGATGCGCCGGGGCATCACGACCCCGGATCTCGTCTCACATTGCCAGACAGCCGATCTCGGAGACGAGATGGCCCGCCCAGGCCCCCGACGGAGACAGGGCCCGCCCTGTAAGCCGCGGCGGCGACACCCACGTCGGCCGGGGAGCCGCCAAGGAAAGGGGAGGGGACGAGGGGTGACGAGAACCGGCGACGGGCGGTGCAAACCCCGTGTCCGCCCTCCATCCTACCATGGTGACCTTGGATCCGTGACTCGGGCGGGCTGAGCCGGTGGCCCGACGCCGGTGCGCGGATCCGTGAGCGCGAAAACTCTACGGCCAGAGTTGGGAGAAGCCGGTGGGGACGCCGTCGATTTCGTCTGCATCCATCATACAATAGAGCGCCTGACTGTCCGGCCGATGCGTCTTGGGGTTGCGGCCTAACGGGTAGAGTTTGGTGATGAAAAGGGCGGCGGAGATTTCGACATCAACAAAGGTTCGTTTTAAGCCCATCGTTTAGGGTTAAAGGTTACTTGGCATCGCGGCGAATGGGATGGGGCTTATCCGTTGCCGCCAAGAAGATCCCCGGACGTCTGTCTCGGTCTCTGCCTGTCTGCCTTGTCAGGTACCGACAGAGTATGTACATAGATACGAATATTCGTACATGGATATCGACGAGTCTGCTACGAGATGCATGTGTTCGTGCAGGCGGCCTGCTTCTCACAGGCCTGCATCGCCCATCTCCACCTTGCCTGGTAAGCTGGAGTGTCGAGGCTGAGATGGCGGCGTCCATTGGCTGTGTGGGCCGGCATTTTGATTAAAGAGATGCGTCATTTTAGGCAGGATAAAGAACGTGGAAAGCTCTCAACGCACGACGGCCCAGCTCCGAGACGCGCCGTGATAGAGAGCCGTACATATAGAGGTAGAGAGGAGGTAGGTAGATGGCTGGGCCGTAGCTGGGCCGTGGCCAGGTTGCAGTTCCTGCCGTGTGGCTGACGCTCAGCGTGGCTTGACGGATCCATGTTGTTGATGGTGATGTTGATGGTGATGAAGTGGATGATGATGATGGCACAACGTTCCGCCCCGAGCCGTGTGTGTCACGTCCCGCCACTTTTCCGAGCGAGAGACCAAGGCAAAAAGGGAAGAAGAAAAAGGGGCCCCGGATAGGCACAGCCTCTCGGCACAAAGTCGTCATCAGCGGCCATCTTACGAAACACGCAGGCGGCATGCTGCGCGCACACGCACGCATGATAGGTACTCAGAGGTCCTTTGCACATGCTGCAACGGTTTGACGATATGGTGGGTGCCTGGCTGTAGGTAGTAAGCCGGGGACGGTACGACAGAAACAAAGGAGACTCGAGCGGTGGGTGGGTGCGTAAATGACGACGTGCGCAACCCGTGTCACCCTTCCCATTCAACGAGACACTGCTATTCCGAGACGGGAACGAGGGCGCGCTACCGATGGCTGTGAAAGGGGAGTTCCCCGCTGACGAATCGACGGGAACTTGGCTAATCCGGGTCAGGGAGAGGAGAAAGGGGGGGGGGGGGGGAGGAGATGGCGAGAGAGAGAGAGAGATTGAGAGGCGGAGAAGAGATGGATAGATGGAGGAGGAGGAGAAGAACGACGTTGACGACGACGATGAGGACGACGGCGATGAGGGTGGTAATCCGGTTTCTGCTGTCGGTCAGCGCCACGGAATTAACAAGGAGATCCCCACACCCCCCGTCGGCGGTGTCCACTCCATGGTGACCAGCATGGCCTGCAGGGCTTGTCGCAGCAGTCGGTGGACAGATGGCCAGATCGTGGGCGGGCTGTGGCGCATCCATCCACTGTTGAACTCAGGGGAGTCGGGTTGATGGATCCGACTGTTGTGTGGGGAGCGGAAAGTGGAGGCCCCACAGAGGAGTGGATCTGTTTTTAGAGAGCCCGGACCTGGAGCCCGCCCCAAGGAGGAGGCCCTAGAGGGCCCTAGAGGAGAGGGGAACCTTAGGGGGGGTAAGGGGAGGGAAGGGGGGGGGGCGTGTGGCTGCGTGACTCGGGCCGTGGCCTTTCTAATGGAAGGGTGCTGGTGGTGGAGGAAGCTGGAGCCTCCAGTGAAGGGAGCCCGCCCGCTTAGGTAGCGGGGCATCCATGACTGCCCGCCCGGTGGATCAAAGTGGACGGCCAGAGCCCAGCCAGCTGCCATCATCATGTGCCGATGCGGATACATACATACAATGGATGGATGGATCAATGATCCATGGCACCTTGCAGAGCTGCCTCAGCAAGTCTGCCAGTCCAGTCCAGACGCTGCACCGTGCCCTAACCGGGCTCCTAATGCGCATCTCGGCGCACGTGCCGGCCGCCAGCCGAGAGTTGGCTCGCCAAGTTGCACCCCCCCGGGTCTCCCGTCCGGTCCATCCATTTTCTCCTCTTGTCCAGCTACGGCCTGCCTCGGGAGCCAGTCTCGGCGTATTTGCTACCCCTTGCCGCCCATGATGCCTAACTAAGCAGTGCCCTCCATCTCCTCCTCATCCTCTTCATCTTCATCTTCCTCTTCATCTTCCTCTCCCCCTCCCCCTCCTCCTCCTCTTCCTCCTCGTACCGGGACCCCTGCGTCCAGCCGACGACGTCAATGCGCCTGCTGAGACGGCGCAAAGCTATTCTCCGTCACCGTTGTCGTCTGTTTGTTTCTTCTCAGCCGCACATCGTCGTCTCAGACACCCCCCCCTCCCCCCTGAACACTCAACACCATGCACAGTACAACATTGGACACTTTCGGGGCCCTCTCCGTGCTGCCCTCCGCTCCGGGGCTAGACCGCCTACAGCCGCTCGCCGCTCCGCCCCGCAGGACCGGAACGCAATTGCCAGCGGTGATACTGAGATGTATGTACTGCTTGGCTGGTCGATGAGGATGTATGTATGTAAAAACGAAGCAATGGCCCGTCCATTCATTCGCCTCTATCGTGTCTGGCAGCCTGTCTCTGTCTGTTCTCTCCGCTCTTGTAGCGCCGGACCTGCACTCGAGAAGACAGCTGGACTATTGAGACGGGACCTTCCGCCCGTGCTGACATCCGCCAGCCATTCACGACCGATGTTAGGAACTATCGAGAGTCGGAACGAGGTGTCGCACTTTGCAAGGGAAACAAAACAGGCAAAAGAAACAAGGACGAAAGACTGTCAACACGTTACGAAATCGCCCAACCTGCCTACGGTTCACTTCTTCCTCACCTCCCCTCCCCTTCCCCGCCCCCCTGCGAGAGGCCCAAACCCTATCCGGAGGCGTGGAGGGGGGATCGGGCCAGTTGGAACCATCCATCGTGTGGATGGATGACTCGCTGCTTCAGCCTCATGCCTGTCAGGGAGGCAGCGCGATTGATGGCCGTTGGTACCAGGTAGCGCTGCTCGTGGGCGGGCGCCCCCAATCTGACCCCCTTTGGCCATTGTCCTCGAATCAAGACATGGATGCTGGCTGACGCTTTCTGTCGACGGCGTCGGACGAAGCCAAGAGAAGGAGGCTTTTAATTGCCGCGCGTAGTGTTTGCTTGGCGAGTCTTGTTGGTTGTCGGCCTTGGCTTTCCCTTCCGTCCCCGTTTTCCGCCGTCGTTCCTTTTTCCTCGTTCGTCGTCGCGAGCGTGCCCTGGGTTTGACAGCGGCCCAACACCCTTCGGCGGGATGGCGGCCGAGGCGCCCCGTGAGTGTCAAGGTAGGTATTCGTAGGTAAGTTAGCAGGTGGTAGGCTTTGCGGCTTGAAGAGATCAGGTGGCAGTGGCAGTAGCAGGCAAAGTAATCGTACTACATAGGTACGAATGCCTGGGATTGGATTTTTCATCCGTCGTCATTTTCTGCCTTTCCTCCGAAGCTCCAGGTTAGCGGAGGCGCACTCCAACGTGGCGGCGAACATCCCGCCCGCTACCGAATGACCTGGCCTCCGTCATCAGGTGCGTGCTTCGGGGCTGCACACGCCACAGGACGCCACACGCCACACGCCACACGCCACACGCCACGCGCGAGGGCTTGTCCATGCTCCAGCGGGAAAAAGGGCGCTACGTCCGAGCTTGCAAGTATGTACCTGCGGGTTGGATGTACCCGCTACCTGCCATCGACGGGATGAATGCCACAGTCCAACCTCGCAGGCTGGGGAGGTGTATGATGTAATTGGCGCTGCGACGGTGCGATTCGTTGAGATGCTCTATACAGATTAACATACAAACATACGTCTTCGTATATACCCACCTATGTACGAATACATACATACATATTCGTACATTCGACTACATAACGGCTGGAAGGAAGCATTTCCCCTACACCCTCCTGACCCCCCCCCCCCCTCCCCACCTTGTGCATCTTCAAAAAAATTTAAAAAAAAAAATCAAAAGGGAAAAGAAGGAAAAAAACGGTCAGGAATGATGTTTGAGTGAAGCAACCTTGTATGTATGTACATACATGCGCGTAATGCAGGCACCTAGGGTCATGCCCATGTATGTGCATACAAGGAGAGCGAGCAGCAACTCGACCTTGGGGTGAAAGGACGTCTTGCTGTAGGTACTAACATGGCCGACACAGTACATGGTACAGCGACGCATCGCGGCTGGGGAGGGACAGACGATGAAAAAGACAGGAACTTGAAGCATCTACGATTACCGCTGCTATTCACACAACTTGTTTTTTCCCTACTTGGCAGACAAGAAAAAGGACGAAAGAATCAACAAAAAACGACATGGAGAACAGCCAAAAGGAAAAAACAAGGCTAAAGAACAAGAAAGAATAGAGCTGCCGGTGCAACCGCTAATCAGCAGCGTGTGCCCCAAGAGCTGCAGCACTGGTGGCCCCGCTTCGCTTGTCTTCGGCACGGGCGGCGTGCGTGTATCGCGCCCGTTCCCTCCCATTCTCATGGGTAAGGGGAGTTTGGCAGCGAGCAGCGCAGGTCCTTTCCTCCACCAGACAGCCTCTCCCCCATTTTCCTCTCCCTCCTCTTCCCTCAACCACCGCCATCATCGCCGGCTCGGAGTCTCCGTCGGGGCCCTTGTCGTGCTCTGCCCTTTTCTTCCTTCAACTTGTCCTTGACGCTCTTCTTTACCTACCTACTAGGTTCCTCTTCAGGTTCCTCTTCAGGTTCCTCTCCGCCTTCTTCCTTCTGTCGTACTTGGTACCCTGGCCCTGCCAGCCCTCGTCGTCCCAGCACACACCTTTCTCTCACCTTTCCTCACCCCAACCCTCTCTTCTCCGCACGCTGCGCTCCGCCTGGCTTTCGTCTGCGGATGCGCCTCGGCCACTGCGCCCTTGGCCTGTTCATTCCCGTCTCTGTTCTTCATCCTGTTCGGCTGTGTCCCTTCTTTCGCACTCTGCCTCACTGCATCGTCGTCACTCGCCCATCGCGATAGCTTCTCTCTCCCCTTTTCACCGTCATGGCCAACCACCATCCGTCGCCTACCATGATGCAAATGCAACATCAGGCCCAGGTGGCGCCCCAGGGTGTTCAGCCTGGCCACTACGCCTCGTCGCATCAGATCGCTGCCATGAATGAGGCCGTCTGGCTGCAGATTGGTACCGTCACCGTCCCCTTCCCTCCCGTCACCAACATGCTGACCCTCTTGCCATCAGGGAGCTTCTCGGAACTCTTGCGCGTCCCCGACGAGGCCATGCACGCCTACGAGCGCGCTCTCCAAGCCAATCCAAACTCCGCCGCCGCTCTCAATGCAATTGGCATGCTCCTCAAGGGCCGCGAGGCGTTTGACAAGGCTCTCGAGTTCTTTCGTGCCATCGTTCAGTTGGAGCAAAATAACGGGGAGGCCTGGGGAAACCTCGGTATGCATCTCCCAACCGTGTGCTCCTTCGTCAACCGTGCTCATCCATGACGCTAGGTCACTGCTATCTTATGACGGAAAACTTGCAAAAAGCATACGACGCCTATCAACAAGCGCTGGTCAACCTTCGGGATCCCAAGGTAATCCGCAACTCCCCCTGTCCTTTTCGAATCTGCGACTAACCTTGCTCCCGCAGGATCCGATGCTTTGGTACGGGATCGGTATTCTCTACGACCGCTACGGCAGCTACGACTACGCCGAAGAGGCATTTTCTCAAGTCATGCAGATTCAACCTGATTTTGAAAAGGCCAACGAGATATACTTTCGCTTGGGAATCATCTACAAACAGCAATCCAAGTTTAATCAAAGCCTCGAGGTGATTTGACCCTGCCTCGCTTTTTCCTTTGCTCATGATCGCTGACCCTTCCGCCCCAGTGTTTCAAGTACATCGTCAACTCGCCGCCAGGACCGTTGACTCAGGAGGACATCTGGTTCCAGATTGGTCACGTCCACGAGCAGCAGAAAGAAGTAGGGGTTTTCTCTTGACTTGCCAGCCCCATACACTGAGTGTCGTGACTGACGAATGTCTGATATCTAGTTTGACAATGCAAAGGCTGCCTATCAGCGTGTCTTGGATCACTCTCCAAACCATGCCAAGGTTCTTCAGCAGCTCGGCTGGCTTCATCACCAACAGAACAACTCTTACGACACGCAGGACAGGGCCATCCAGTATCTGGAAAAGTCCGTCAGCGCAGGTAAGTCGCTTCACGTCTCCCAGCCGCACACCTCGGCGCCGTGGTTGACCGACGCTTCTCTAGACAATACCGACGCCCAGAGCTGGTACTTGCTCGGCCGGTGTTACATGTCGCAGCAAAAGTATCCCAAAGCCTACGAGGCCTACCAACAGGCCGTCTATCGTGATGGGAAGAACCCGACCTTTTGGTGCTCCATCGGCGTGCTCTACTACCAGATCAACCAGTATCGCGACGCCCTCGACGCCTACTCCCGCGCCATCCGACTGAACCCGTACATTTCCGAAGTGTGGTACGACCTCGGCACGTTGGTAAGTCTTTTCCTGTGCTTCTTGTCTCCACGCTGTCTCTTCTCGGGCCTGACTTTGCCTCCAGTATGAATCCTGCAACAACCAAATCGCCGACGCGCTCGATGCGTATCAGAGGGCTGCCGAGCTCGACCCCGGGAACCCTCACATCAAGGCTCGCCTGCAGCTTCTCCGCTCCAGCAACAACGGCGCCGGCCCGCCCCCGGCGCCTCAGCCGGCCGACGTCCATCCCCAGGCGTATCAGGCCGCCGGTCCGTCCGGCCCGGTCGGCCCCCAGTGGGGGGGCTCGGCTCAGCAGCCGCCTACGGGCGGACCGCCTCCGCCCCCCGCCGGCGCAGGAGAGAATTGGGCGCGTGGGCTTTCCAATGTCAACCCGCCTCCTCAGCCCCCCAATCCTTACGAGGGACGAGGAGAACCTTTCCGCGGGCCCCCGCCTCCTCCGCAACGCCAGCCCAGCCCGCCGCAGGAGCCTCCGATGCGGCAGCAGCCGTACCCGGACGCCATGAGGGGGGGACCGCCTCGCCGCGGTATGTCTCCGGCTTCGGCCGGACACGGCCCGTACGCGCAGGGACCCCCGCCACCACCCCCCGCGCTGGGCCCGGCTCCGGGTGATCGAAGGGTGGTGAACCCCAACTGGGGGGGCGCCACGCCGTCCGCCTCGGCGCCCCCGTCGAGCTCCGCCAACGGCGCCAACCCTCCGCCAAACGGTATGGCTCCTTACCGGCCGAACCACAGCCCTCGTGCTGACGGCCGTCTTGCCCACGACAACCGGATGCCCTCACCTAAGTCGGCGTACCCTCAACACCAAGCCCCGCCCCCGGCTTACGTTCATCACCCGGAAGCTCCGCCTCAGGCCGGGCCCGAGAACGGACCGCCCCAGCCCCCCACCGCTCCTGAGGTGGTCCCCCAGCGCCTGGATGACAGGCCGCCTTCGGTCGGCCCCAAGAGGATCCGGGAGTGGGAGGAGGAGTCTGCTTCCAAGAAGCAGGCAAACGAAGAGAACCGCGCGCGGCTCGAGGACATGAGGCACAGGAGGCCCTCTACTCCACCGGCTCCTCGCGACGCGTATCGCCGAAGCTCGCCCGAACCGCGGCGGCCCGAAGACTCGCGCCGTGGCGAGGAGGCGCGAAAGGTGGAAGACGCACGCTCCCAGAGCGATGGTTACCACCCATCCGAGGCTGCCCACCATGCGCCGTCCGTCGGCCCCAGCTCATTGCCGCCTATGCAGCAGCAGCAGCAGCAGCAGCAGCAGCAGGCGACCGGTCCGGCGCAGGAGAAGTCGCAGGCCGGGCCAGTACTCAAGGAGGAGCGGCCCGCGGCGGAGCAGACCACCATGCCACCCCCACCACCTGCAGCGGCGGCGGCGGCGTCGGCGGAGCCCGAGCGAGCGGCGAGGAAGATGGATGTGGATGAGGATTACGACGATAGCGGTGAGGACGACAAGAAGGCAGTCCTCACCAACGGCTCCACGCAGGGGCCGGGGTCCACGGATGGCAAGACGACATCGCCCACCAGTGCGGGTGTAAATGGTCCCTCTGGCGCCGTTGCCAAGGGCGAGTGAGTGTTTGAAGCCGAATGGGAACGTGAAACGGGACGGAGACATGACGGTGTTGTTGAAAAGGTTTGAACGTCATATCATGGTCGTATGCTCCTCTATGTACACCACAGCGCGAGGAACCTATCCACATACATATCTATTCTCTGGTTTCTTTTGTCGGCGGACATCCATGGGGGATGGTGGAGTGGGCGATGGCATGATTTTCTTTCAGTCTTTCTTTGTTACTTGTTTTGGCTACGTTGCCGACAGTGAACGATATCCGTGTGGCTCGAACGCTGAGTAAAATAAACCAATCTTGTAAGACGAGGCCGTTTGAAGCGGATGGTGCTCTGAATCTTGTATTTGTGGTTTTGGTCAGGACAAGGTCGGGCCTTTTCAATCTGAGCACGTATTTCCTCCCTTGTATGTATTCGTATAGCTGAAGACAATCGTTCCCTGTTAGCTTGGCTGGCTTTCCGCTTCCGACATGCAGCACGCAGAGAGAAGAGTTGTCAAGTCTGAAGAGTTGTCGTCTTGTCGATGATTACCTACTCACACATACATACTTTTTACAAACCTCTGAAGCCCCACTCTGGTACTTCTTGGTGGGGTATCGCCGCTGTGCACGTGCCATCCGCACACAATTTTTCCACTTCTCTCACCCACAGAAAAAAAGAGAGATAATCCACGCGGCTCAACCAGCGTTGACGAAAATTCACCTCTCGTTAATTCAGCCGCCTCGTCGTCCAAGATGAGTGTATGTGAAGACGATGACCTACAGGAAAGCTTTTGGAGCTGACTCCTTGCTTTAGCATCGAAAGTTCGAGGCGCCCCGTCACGGCTCTCTTGCCTTCCTCCCACGGAAGCGCGCCGCTCGTCATCGCGGCAAGGTTAAGTCGTGAGTCGAAAGCCCCAGCGTGGCATCTCCTCAGAAATCCAAGACGAGCTGCTAATAACTGCTGCAGCTTCCCCAAGGATGACCCCAAGAAGCCGGTGCACCTGACGGCCGCCATGGGCTACAAGGCCGGCATGACGACCATCGTCCGTGATCTCGACCGACCGGGCGCCAAGGCGAACAAGAAGGAGGTGGTCGAGGCCGTCACCATCATCGATACGCCACCTGTACGAACAACGCAGCCCGCTTGGCTTTGTGCCTATGGCTAACATCTCGTTGTCAGATGATCGTTGTTGGTCTTGTTGGCTATATCGAGACGCCGCGCGGTCTCCGGTCGCTCACGACGGTGTGGGCTGAGCACTTGAGCGACGAGATTAAGCGTCGCTTCTACAAGAATTGGTACAAGAGCAAGAAGAAGGCCTTTACCAAGTACGCCAAGAAGCACTCGGAGAACAGCGGGGCGTCCATCACGCGTGAGCTGGAACGCATTCAGAAGTACTGCACCGTCGTCCGCATCCTCGCCCACACGCAGATCCGCAAGACGCCTCTGAAGCAGAAGAAGGCCCACCTCATGGAGATTCAGATCAACGGCGGTTCCGTCCCCGACAAGGTCCAGTTCGGCAAGGATCTCTTTGAGAAGCCCGTGTCCATCGACACCATCTTTGAGCAGGACGAGATGATTGATGTCATCGCCGTCACCAAGGGTCACGGCTTCAACGGCGTGACGGCCCGCTGGGGCACCAAGAAGCTGCCGCGCAAGACTCACAAGGGTCTCCGCAAGGTGGCTTGCATCGGCGCGTGGCATCCGTCGCACGTCCAGTGGACCGTCGCCCGCGCCGGTCAGATGGGTTACCATCACCGCACCTCGGTCAACCACAAGGTCTACCGCATTGGCAGGGGCGACGACGAGAACAACGCGTCGACCGAGGCCGACGTCACCAAGAAGAAGATCACGCCGTGAGTAGCCCTCGATGACATGGGTCTCTGCATGCAATTGAGCTAACCATTGATGTCAGTTTGGGTGGCTTTGTCCGGTACGGCGAGGTCAACAACGACTTCGTCATGGTCAAGGGCTCCGTGCCCGGCGTCAAGAAGCGCATCATGACGCTGCGCAAGTCCATGTTCACGCACACGTCGCGCAAGGCGCTGGAGAAGATCAGCCTCAAGTGGATCGACACGTCGTCCGAGTTTGGACACGGAGCGTTCCAGACGGCCGCGGAGAAGAAGCAGTACCAGGGCACACTCAAGAAGGATCTGGCTACCTCGTAAGAGTAGCGGCTTGTGTTTCTTTTCGTTCATCTTGGCCTGGACTTGGGTGGGTGTGGAGAGGATACCTAGTGTGTGGCTGTCCCAGGTCGAGATAGAGGGATCAATATAAAGCAGTTGATGCCATGAGCGTTTCGGTTGCATTTCCTGGTGCTTATTTACATGTTTTAACGAATAGGTGGGTGGTATCGTAGTCTGAAGGAATGACTATGTGCATAGACGGGGATGCACCAATCACACCGAGGCGGAGTTGAAACGAGTGATACGTCATCCCCCACCTCGGGCTGAGCAGAAATGGTGAATTAACACACTCCCTCAGATGATCGGACATAGAGTGTGGCGGCCTCTTTTCACAGCGAGCGCGAGAACGAGGATACCAAGACACATACGACTCCCAGCAGGAGCGAGAAAGGCGACGATTCACGGCGGACGAATGGCGAGCGACGAAGACTACATGGCGTTCCTTGACAAGGCGAACAAGGACCTGGGCGAGGGCCAGGCGGCGGCGCAGCGCGGCGGCGACACCAAGTTCTCTTTCAAGGCCGTCGACGAGGACAGCGCGGTTCCGACGTCGATCCGAGATGTGTGCAAGAAGGAAGTGTACGTGAGCGATGCCGACGAGCCGTTCGTCGAGGTTTCGCTTCGCTGGACGGGGGAGGGAGGCTTACCGAACGAGGGTAAGGACATGTTTCCACCTTGATCAGACAACGAGGGGCTCTAACTGATACGGCCACGGCAGTCGAGTTTGCCAAGCTGATTCGGCACTGGGAGGCGGCGTCGGCCAAGATTGACATAATGGATCCGGCCGAGTGGGATCCCAAGGGCCGGTATGGCGCTGTGGTCGAGGCTGTTCGGGAGGCGAGCCGTGGCAACGATGTGAGGGTTTACCGGGTGGTGAGAGATCAGACGAGGGCCGAGTACTGGGTTGTTTCGAGGGACGGGGATCGGATTGTAGGGGCCAAGGCGCTGGGGGTGGAGAGCTGAAGCCACGGACGAAGCCATCGTCAAAGGGGTATCCGTCGGCCGGACAAGGTTAAGCGGGTGGGTATAGGGTAGCTGGCTAGCTCGAGCTGGTGCTGGACTGTGGCCCCACCAGCGAGAGAGAGAGAGAGAGAGAGAGAGAGAGAGGTCTGAGAGCGAGAGCGAGCTATAACCGAGCGAAGCAATTACCGCACCCCGTCACGGACCGTCATCCAGCATCCTTATCCCATCGGAAGACGAGATTCAGGCAGAATGGCGGTCGCGGTGAGTGGCAGCAGGAGGAAAACAAGACGGAAGAGCTGACCCTAAGCCACCACCCTCAGCAACTGGAACCGTCGCTCGACACGGTTCGCAGCATCATCCAACGGCCGCGACGCAGTGGACGACGACCTACGCTGGTTCCCGTATACCGCCAGATGTCCTCGGACCTCCTCACGCCATCAGCAGCCTACCTCAAGCTCACAGCCTCGCGCTCCTCTTCCGAGTACTCGTTCCTCTTCGAGTCGGCGGCAACGGAGCAGGTCGGACGCTGGAGCTTCGTGGGCGCGGGTCCTCGCAAGGTGCTGACGACGGGACCGGGCTTCGGACCGGAAACAGATCCGCTGCCGGGCCTCGAGGCCGAACTGGCGCGCGAAGTCGTGGCTGACGTTCCGGGTCTGCGACTTCCGCCGCTGACGGGGGGGGCCATTGGATATGTTGGCTATGATTGCGTGCGGTACTTTGAGCCTAAGACGGCGGGGCCGGTGGTTAGGGATGTGTTGGGGATTCCGGAGTCGTTGTTTATGTTGTTTGATTCGGTGGTTGCTTTCGATCGGTACTACGGCGTCATCAAGGTTATCGGCTATGTTCGCGTCTCGGATGATGGCTCGGATCTGGAAGAGGCTTACGGAAAGGCGAAGAAGGCGGTTGATGATCTCGTCGACGTCCTCGACGCACCAGGCGGAGTCGAAACACCTCGACAACCAACCGTCCACCTCGGCCGCACCGCTCAATCCAACATCGGAAGAGAAGGATACGAAGCTCACGTTCGACGCCTCAAGGGCCACATCAAACGAGGCGACATCTTCCAAGCCGTTCCCTCACAGCGCCTCTCTCGACCTACAGACCTGCACGCCTTCAACATCTACCGCCATCTGCGGACGGTGAACCCTTCGCCGTACCTCTTCTACCTCGACTGCCGCGACTTTTGCATCGTCGGCGCGTCGCCCGAGTTGTTGGTCAAGACGGAGATGGACCCGGATGGTCTTGACGATGAGGATCCTTCTCCTCGTCGTCCCCGTGTCCTCACCCATCCCATCGCCGGCACCGTCCTCCGCGGATCCTCAACAGCCGAAGACGCCCGTCTAGCCTCGGAACTACGCGCCTCGTTAAAAGACCGAGCCGAACACGTCATGCTCGTCGACTTGGCCCGCAACGACATCAACCGCGTGTGCGACCCGCGGACGGTACGGGTAGACCGACTGATGGAAGTTGAAAAGTTCAGCCACGTGCAGCACCTCGTCTCCCAAGTCTCAGGCCTGCTCCGGAGCGAAAAGACGCGCTTCGACGCCTTTCGCTCCGTCTTTCCCGCGGGGACCGTCTCCGGCGCGCCAAAGGTCAGGGCCATGGAGCTCATTGCTACGCTCGAGGGGGAGAAGAGGGGGGTTTATGCTGGGGCCGTGGGGTATTTCGGCTATCTCGTTGAGGGGGGGGATGGGGAGGTTGTTGATGGTGCCATGGATACGTGTATTGCCTTGAGGACCATGGTTGTGAAAGATGGGGTTGCTTACCTTCAGGCTGGTGAGTTTCATCTCTCTTTGTTGCGTCTTGTGTTGCTCAGATGCTTACTTCTTTTCGCAGGGGGAGGCATCGTCTTCGACTCAGACGAAGGCGACGAATACCAAGAAACCATCAACAAACTCGGCGCAAACATGCAATGCATCGCCTCAGCAGAGGAGCACTACCACCACCTCCAACAGCGTCAGACGGCAGATGGGAAGCAGTAACTGTTCCTCTTTTCATCCACGTTATCAATCCGGCTATGTGATCACGAAGGGGTGGCATTGTGGAAAGGGGAATGGGGAGTTGAGAGGACGGCTTGGACGAGCTGGCTTTACGACTTGGCTTTTACGAATGGGATATACGGTGGATTGGAGGGGATGTGAGTTGCTGTGTGGGATTGGAAGTGAGGGAGGGATGGGGTTGCTAGATGCTATACATAAACCACGTCTTTACTTGAACATGACACTCTAAAGCAACGCACTCTTGAATCCGCTGAATCAATCAATGAAGCTACGTCATTCTCCAGACTCTCCTAATACCATAACGCTGTGTTACAAATCGACCAAAAACGCCTCTCACCTCACGATACCCAACCCAACATTCATCCTAGACATGATGCCCATATCCCATCCCACCTCGTTATCATCATCTTCATAAGTCATTCACTCCGCCATCGCAATGCTGAGAAAAAACAAAATACACGAGAAACAAAAAAAAAGGGAGTCTACACCGACATACCCCGACTGGGTAGCAGCTCCGGCACGGGCGTATCCCGCTGGACGACGGCGCCATCGAGACGGCGCGTTGACGTGGGCGTCTTTGCTTCCGGGCCGGACTCGCCCTCTGCGTGCTGCTCGTCGTCGGTCCAGTCGAGGCTGCACGTGTCGGATGCGCTGGCGTCGACGGCGGAGGCTAGGGCTGATGAGGATGCGCTCTCCGTGTCGGCGCTGCTGCCTTCGAGGCTGGCTGTTGGTGTTGGAGTTGTTGTCGTGTCGGCGGTGGATTCTTGCGGCACTGGTATAGGGCTCTCGTCGTCTTCTTCGTCTTGGCCGATGGTCCAGACCCATCGGCGCTTCTTCTCGGTTTGTCTTCGTTTGCGATACCATGCTGTTGATTCGCCCGTTGTTCCGGCCTGATCCTTCTCGGCGGTGGAGGGCAGGGCTGGTCGTGACTGGTCCTGAGCATGAGCGTCTGGCTCCACCGTCGTTGTCCGCTGAGGAGAACTCGGAGACGTGTCCTCGTCGAGAAGCTCCATGTGGGATTTCGTATACTGATTCGTGACAATCTCTTGCGTCAGCGGGCTATTGTAGCCCACCTTCTTGGCCGCCTTCTCCTGCAGACGCAAGGACTGCCTCCTCGGCGACGGCGGGGGGATCGCCGTCGGCGGCGGAAGCGGAGAGTTGCGAAGAATGCTGTGCAAGCTCCGCGGGTGTGAATACGGAGGACGGACGTCACCGGCCACGACCGGGAGTGACCGGGAGCTATCGTCGTCGTCGTCGTCGTCGTCGTCGTCGTCGTCGGAGCCAAAGGTAAAGGAGGACGGCCCCGCGTCGGCCGAGAGCGGAGGCGTGGCCGTCATGGTGTCGGAATAGTAGTGCACTTCCAGCTGTGAGGGCGACGTGGGCTGTGCTGTCAGGGGGGTCTCCGGGTACGAGGCGACGTAGGGCGTGATGGCCCGGGAAACGACCGTCTTGTCCTCGGTTGGCGTATCGAGACTGAAGCATCGCAGCGTGTTGATGGCCGTCAGCGGCTCAGAAGAAGACGTCTCGACGCTCACGGCCCGACCCGTCCGCGAAGTAGTCGTGATCTGAAGAGACAGCCTGGGCCTCTTCATGCCGCCGGAACACTGCTGCTGAGCCATGACTGCCTTGCCACCAGCAGGCAAACAGCAAAGGCGGGAAAGCCCATCAGGTATATACAACGTCGACGGCGCCTATCGTGGCGGCCGCAGAAGCGTGGGCTGAGCCGAGACAAGCGCCGCTAGCTCTGCAGCGCGTCCCTGCTAGCCCGCTGCAACCAGGTCGACAATATCCGGCCCATCATGACTCGTGAGCCAAGGGCTTTTTAAGCGCCGAGATGGGGGTTTGTGGCAATCGGAGCCGGCGAATCAGCCGCTGCCTTGTCGTGGCCTCGGCGTCTATCATGCAACGATGGCTCGTTTGGAAGCGGGGTCGATGGAACGGACAGGGATTCTCTGATGAGTCCAGCTTGAGGTCGTCGTCGAAGCTTCGTTGCATCGGCTTTGGCGTGTGACCATGTGAGGCTCGGGCCGACCAAGGGGCCGGTTTGTCAGCATCTTCTTGACGACGTCAACCGTGACGACGACGACGACAGACGAAAGAAAAGGTGAGACCTCAGCATGAGCCTCGCCTTCGCCGTTCAATTCAACCAGAGCCACCAGCCATGGCCGCTGCCCCGACCGCTTCACCTCTCCAACCATGCAATCCCCGCCCCGATCGGCGCCCAAACCCAGACACAACCGCGTCCTCTTACAGTTTGTGAGCCAATCCAACACCCGCCTCCCTCATCGGTCATGGCACACCGCTCATTCCAAGGCCCCCAGGACTACGATTGCTTCTACGCCCAGGTCGTCGAGAAAAAGAAGCCTCCTCTCAAGAGCGGTCCCCTCGGCATCAGGCAGAAGAACATTCTGGCCACGTGCAACTACCATGCTCGCCGCCGGGGCGTCCGCAAGCTCATGCTTGTCTCCGAAGCCGTGACCGTCTGTCCTGATCTCGTGCTCGTCTCTGGCGAGGATCTGACCCCCTTTCGTGACGCCAGCAAGAAGCTCTTCCACTTCTTTCGTTCCCACTCCTGGAACAACAAGGTAGAGCGTCTTGGTCTTGACGAGGTCTTTATGGGTAATACTCGGACCCCCCTTCCTCGTCCCATTCCCTGGCTCCATCCAGAGACTTATATCCAGTAGACGTGACCGACATGGTTGACTACAATCTGTCCTGTCTCAACACGCTGTCAATGGCCGACTCCTTCTTCTGTCTGTCGAGGGAGGACCCGGAGCATGGCTTCAGCTGCGACTTGACCTCCATTGCTGGCTGCGTCGTCGGACCCCCTGCCTCGGGCTCGCAACTTCAAGACCACACGTACCTCCGCCTCCTGTTGGCCTCTCATCTAGCACAGTACCTGCGCCTCAAGGTCGAGACAGACTTTGGCTACACCTCGACGTGCGGCATAGCCACAAACAAGCTACTGAGCAAGCTCGTCGGAGGCTGCAACAAGCCTCGCAACCAAACCACATTGCTAGCGTTGAAAGAAGATGTAGTCTACTCATTCATAGATGGCTACCACCTCAAGCAATTGCCCGGGCTGGGGACAAAGATGGTGCATTCACTGCAGTCTCGGATGCTCAGCCAAGACCCAGAGGCGCAGCCGGGCGACTCTCATCTCACGGTCGGCCACGTCCGTCACCATCCGTCCATATCGCCCGCAACCCTCGAGACACTGTTTGGAGGTGCTGGTGCAGAAAAGGGTGTTGGTCTGAGAGTCTGGCGTCTTCTTCACGGCGTCGACCATACAGAAGTCAAAGAGGCTAGCGACGTGCCCTCTCAGATCAGTATTGAAGACACGTACAAGGGACTGGAAACGATGGCTCAGATCAGCGAGCAGCTTCACAGACTTTCGTGCTCCCTGGTGCGCCGATTGAGGTCTGAGCTGGTGGTCTGCGACGAAACTGGTGCGCAGAGGTGGATCGCCACGCCCAGAACCTTGCGTCTGTCCATCCGGTCGTGGCCGACGCGACCGGCCGCTGGCGGCGATGGGGAAGAGAATCACGGCTTCAGTCGCGTGTCTCGATCAGGCCCACTGCCGGCCTTCATATTCGATCTCGATGTCGACGTGGGGGAAGTCGGGCAGCAGCTGGTGACAGAAGCCCTGATACCGCTGTTGCGGCGGCTGCAAAGTGGAAAGAGGTGGAATGTGCAGCTGCTGAACATTTGCGTGGTCAACATGGGCGACGACAAGACGGGGGCAGGGCGAGATATCGGAGTCATGTTCAGGACGCAGGATGAAGCTCTGCGTCCTTGGAAAGCGTGGGAAGGCTCGAGCACGGGCGAGGCGGCGTTTGAGTCGGAGGAAGCCGACATGGACAGCGGCTGGGATAGCACGCAGCACCCGTCGTGTCCGAGATGCGGTCACCTGATACCGGGGTTTGCCATGGCGGCCCATGCGCGATACCACGAGCTGGAAGAGTGAAAGCAGTCGAGATGCAGGATGCCGCCATCGATCGCCGACGGATGATAGCCGGCGGAGGCGCCTCATCGACTTGAGAGCGCGGCGCGCGGCTATCGGCTCGGATGGGCGCATGACGGGCCGCTGGCTATGGAGAGAGGAGAGGGGGCGACGATGAAGAGGAGGATCTGACGAGGAGGATCTGGAGAGGAGCAGAAGAGAGAGGAGCAGAGGAGAGGAGAGGAGAGCACAGGAGAGGAGATGGAACGGAGTGAACATGGACAGGAAAGGAGAGAGAGAAAGAAGAGAAAGAAAAAGAAAAAGAAAAAGAGAAGAGTCGAGATCAAGGTGATAAAAGGCAGCGGCAGGAGCCATCGCAGATCCTGCCCTCTCCGTGGCAGTCGCACCTGCCTCCAGTCTGGGCAGGCACGGAGCAACCGAGAGCGCCTTCTTCCTGACCGAACATGCACGAACCTCCTGGACCTCCTCTCAAGGACAGGTCACGATCAACCACCAGAGCGACTTTTCGTCTCTACAATCTCTGCCCGTCTCAACTACCTACTATCCGTCTCTACTATCCGAATCGAATCCCCTCTTCAGCCTGCCCTGCCAGGTTGCCTACCTGCCTCTCTGAAGTGCCCGCATTGGACATGCCCGCAAACGCCTACGTCCAGCTGGCAGCAGCGGCGCTTCCAGCCTCTGTCACTACCCACGTTTCCAGCCTCTATTTCCCTGCTGCACTCACCGTCACCTAACTTGCCTACCTACCTCCAGCTCCCTAGGTGCTGCCCAGGTGCTCGCTGTGCAGCCCGCCAGGCAGGCAATTATACCTTGAAGCCCCTGACAGTTGGTTGTCTCCCTCTCCTTACTTCCCTCTACCTGCCTGCTATTCACTCGCAGGCTCTTTGCGCCATTCATCGCTTCCAAAATCGACCCCCCTGCCGCAACCTTTCCATTATCAAAAAAACTTCCAGCCTTTCTTCCTCTGCTCTCTCTTTCTCAACCTTCCTTCCTTCCGTCTCTGCTTTTCTTCATCTGCGCTGCATCCTCTTCTCTCTTCTCCATCATCCACCACCTTCGTCTTCTTCAAGCTCGTCGTCATGGGCCGCATGGGCCGCGGAGGCGGTCATTCCGCCTTTCGCCGCATCGACTTGACTGGCCTCCTTTCCATCGCCGAAAGAAACGACTTGGCGACGCTCGTCAGTGCAATCACCGACAAGATGCACAACGACATCAGCTGCATCTTCGACTCGCCCCCCGTCACGCCCCTCATTCATCAGCAGGAACACCATAACTGGCTCTCGAGGGCCATTCTCAACTGCGCAATCACCGACCCTCCTGCCGACTTGCCCGGCGATGATGGCTCCAAGGCTTTCGCCAAAGCTCATAAAACAGTGGTCAAAGAGGAAGCAGAGGCCATGGCACCTCAGCTTCGTGAGCTGAAGAAGGAGGCCCTGCTCTTCTTCACCAAGTGGCAGACGGCCGTCATTCAGCGCACCCGCGAGATGCAGGTCCAAGACACGCCCGCCGCCAACACTCGAGCTGGCCGCGGAGGCCGTGGCGGCTATCGCGGTCGCGGAGGCCGTGGAGGCGCCGTTAGAAACGGCCGTTGCGGCTTGACCTTGGCTACCGGTGAGACTCACCCCCAGTGCTTCTTCTTCGCCCTAAAGACTAAAACGCCTACAGGACCACCCCAGATCTCTCCCGCTGCTGCTGACCCCGAGCTAGCCACGAGGTTCTCGCCCACTCCCAACACGCTGTGGTCTCTGTCTTTCGACAAGAGAAAGCTCCTGCTTCATCTCGTCATGCTGCTCGTCTTGTCGCTGCAGGACTACGGAGCCAACGCTCGCATTCTCGTGCTGAATCTCGCCTCGTCGCTCAACCTCACATTTGAAATATACCACGAGAACGAGCTTCGAATCTCTCGCGCTCTCGCCAAGGCCGCCCTCGAATTCAGCTCCAATCAGCAGTCTGACCAGAAGCCCGACGTCAAGGTCAACTCTCGTCGGTGGAAGAACTGCCTCGCTGCCGGCTCTCCTGCCAGCGCCGGCCTCGCCGGTCGCCTCAAGGCCGATGGTGTCGGCACAATGCAGCACGGCCCTGGCCTCCCTCCTGCTGCCGTGGCAGGACTGCTGGGACCCATGGCGGACCATGCTCATCTTCTGAGCAACCTCTTCGGCATCAGCCCCATCAGGCCCGTCAGCAAGATGATCGACAGTTGCTGCCGCGACATCCAGGACTTTGCCCTGGTCCGCCTGCTCGACGATGGGCAGCACTCCGAGTACCGCGTTGCAGGTGAGACGCCGGCCGCAGACCGTCGACTTCACGTAGCTGTTGTCATGAGCGGCTGTCTCTCTCAGAACAGGGACGTGACGGAGCCGTGGCAGTGCCTCGGCCGCGAGACGGAGACGTACGTGGTCAAATGGGAGGTGGACGCACTCGTTGACATGGGCGTCTCGTTCGAGACTGTCACCAAGAGCTTGGCTTGGAAGACGGCGAAGAAGGATATAGCGGCACGGTTCGGTAAGTCACAGCCAAGACGATGCGCTCCTCCTGTCTCGAGACTAACTTGATGGTTGCTAGATGCCTCGAATCTCTTGAATTTCTCCTGGCCGAGCCAGCTGCTCAAAATCAGCAAGATCATCGACATCCCCTGGAGCATGGGCATGGTGCGAGCCGAAAAGGCCGGCGCCCTCCTGGCCGATGCCATCATCCGACACAAGTTCCAGGGCGAGCGCTCCGTCTCCCTCATCGGCTACGGCCTGGCAGCCCGAGCCATCTACACGTGCCTCATGGTGCTGGCCGAGCGTCGTCAGTTCGGCCTGGTCGACTCGGTCGTCATGATGGGCGCGCCGGCTCCGTCGGAGAGCCGGGTGTGGCTGACTCTCAAGAGCGTCGTGTCGGGTCGCCTTGTTAACGTTTACTCCAAGCACGACTATCTGCTGGCCTTTTTGTACCGAACCTCGAACCTGCACTTTGGCATCGCCGGCCTGCACGAGATTCAGGGGGCGTACGGCGTCGAGAACCACTGCGTCGGCCAGCTGCCGCGCGGCCACGACGACTATCACAGCCTCACCGGCCGCATCCTCCGGGACATTGCCTGGGAGGGCGTCGAGGTCGAGGCAGAGCCGCTGTCGGCGCCGCCCAAGCCGGCCAGGAATCCGCGCCCTCACAGGAAGAACCCGACGAGACGGCCCAAGGCGGCTCGCTAGAAAGGGTAGCTGTCCCTGGAACCTTTTGTTTTGTTTTCTGAGAGGCGCTCGAGAGTCGACCCCCGCTGGACAGAGGGACCAAGTTTAGGTAGCTACATCATCGTACAGTAGGGTCCGCCGTCGAAGACGCCGCAAGTTGATCAACATGCTTTGAAAAGGGTTTCTTGGCCCGATTGATTGATGTCTTTGACCTCTTGCTCTTGCCTCTTGCCCATCTCTCTCTCCTCTCTCTCCTCTCTCTCTCTCCCTCTCTCTCTCCTCTCTCTCCTCTCTCTCCTCTCTCCCTCTCTCTCCTCCTCTCTTCCTATCCTCCCTCTCCGCTGAACAAGACCAAATTACCTCGACTGCATCTCCAAGGCCGTCCCCGACGACTTCAATCTATGGATTACCATGTGTACAAGGTTGGAAGAGCATTCCGCGGCTAAAGGGACGAGAGGAGGGAAAGAAAGGAGAACAAGGGAGAAAAAGCGAAAGAAAAAAAAAACAAACGAACAAAGACAACGTCTCTGGCTTTTGAGGAAGTGAAAAGGGCGGGGGGCAAAGAACAGAGAGGGAGAAATCAGACGGTTGGTGTCGGATGGAGGATGGATGGATGGATGGATGGGCTCTTTGGGGTGTAAATCCCGAGCCCGTGCACCGGTTACAATGCGTTTTTGAAGACGTCGTGCGGCCTGTGAGACATCTTTCCCGTTCTCCCCTTTTTCCTTTTTGGATTTCGTCGCTGGTTTTGGCGTCTCGATTGAGAGGATTGGTTCGTAGGAGAGACGTGGTTTTGGTGGTAGGTCGATGGATAGGTAGAGAGGAAGGAAGGTAGATTACACCCTTTGCCACGAGGCAATTGTTGCACAGGTTGCGGAGCATAAACGAGGTCGGCTGTGAGGGAAGACATGGACGATAGAGGGGACGATGAGTTCATGTCGGGGGCGTGGTGCCGAGCATGCTGGGGACTTGCTTGCGGACGAGCCCGCGGGCGCCCCTCTGCTCGACGCGAGGCAAGCCCTGGATAGAGCGAGGCTCGCGCATGAGGGCGCGGTCGAGACGGTGCGGGATGCGCGTCACCACCGACCGGTACTCGCCCGGAAAGTTACCCTTTGGCAGGGGCACAGAAGCCGTCCGCCAGATGTGGTCTGTCGTGTCCGTCAGGTAAAGGGGCGCCTTGACGGCGGGGCTTCGAGACGGAGCCGCCAGGTTCCACGCGTTGGCCGGCGCTCCGTGAGAGGCCCGGATGGTGGAGAGGCGAGAGAGGCCCGCCGGGAGTCCGGGTCGGCCGCGGAGCTTTTTGGCCATGATGATCTCGTCGAAGAGCCGGACCGAGACGTCTGTGGCTGCCGTCGTTTCGCGGTGGCCGATGAACTCGTTGAATGCTGCGACGTGCGTCAGTATATTTGAGTAGACGGACTGGGGGAGACTGAACAAACGCACCCTGCGTGTCCCGCAGCATCGCCGCATACTCCTGCTGCTCATAAGGCAGCCCCTTGATAAAGGCGTCCATGTCAAAGGCGTACAGCTGACCGTTGCTCTTCTGCTGCTTCGACGGCCGGCCAAGGTGCTTGCGGTACGTGTACAGCAGGCTGGCCATGCAGCGCACAAAAGCCGCCCTGACGCGGTCCGGCCGGAAGGCCTCGGGACACACGAGCGACACCTGACCGAGACACCTGCCGTGGGCGACGGTCTTGCAGGCGTTGCACATGTAGACGCCATCGCCGTCGGAGCGCTCGTCGCAGATGGAACAGGCGTCGTCGGCGCCCAGACAGAAGCAGTGGCCCTCGACCCAGACCGTCGTCTCCGTGTTGCGCACCGGCTGGACCTGCATGTTGGGCATGATGGTCGAGGCGGCCAGCGTCGACTGCGCGTACGTCGACGGCGCGTAGCCGCCGCCAAACGACGACTGCGAGTCGACCGAGATGCCCGAGATGGACGCGTTGGGCTGGTGACCATTGAGCACCGACACGCCGGGCCGGTGAGCCGGATGGAACTTGTCGAGGCCAAAGGATGAACTCCTACGGCCCTTGTCCTCGCCAAAGTGGCCGGACCGCTTCTCGCGCAGCGTCGCCGTCAGCGCGAAGCCCGAATCGCTCCGAGATAGCGGCGTCGTCGGCATGGGAGGAAAGTTGGTCGACGCGGGCGACACCGACGACTGCGGGCTGGTCTTGCTCGACTTGCTGGTGCCCGGCCGGTCCGATCGTGCGCCAGCGTCGACGGCGGAGAGGAGAAAAGCGTTGAAGACGGGCGGCTGGATCTGGTCCGCAGCATCGGCATCGGCGAAGCTGGAAGAGCTCTGCGAAACCCACTTGGCCAGCGTCCCCCGCGGCGGCGTCGGCGAGAAGACGGAGCCGTTCTCGGAAGAGAAGGAGTCGTACGGGAACGACTCGATGGCGTAGGGCGGAGGACCGACCGAGACGCCGTAGCGCAGCGTGTGAGGAGCCGCCACCTGCAGCAGCGACATGAGCTTCCGACGGTGCGGCCGTGGCAGCCTATGGGGTTGCGACGTGGCGTCGATCGTGTCCTTGTCCAGGTCGACGAGGACGTAGTCGTCCTCGGGCAGGTCGATCCTCTCGTATCGACGCTCGACGCCGACGATGTAGGGGCAGGGGGCCTCGAGGGCGGAGATCAGCCTGGCGGGGAGGACCGGGATGAAGATGCTGGCCCAGGCAAAGGGATACAGCAGGCTTGCCAGAGCGTGGCAGGCCAGATGCAGCATGCTCGTGTGAGACGAGAGGAAGATGATGCGCGACTCGGCCATGGCGTACTCGAAAAGCGCCACCACGTTCTCGAGCGAGAGGCAGCGGAAGAGGGCGTACAGGTCGACGGTGCGGGAGCCGGGAAGCTCGTTGCTGGCCTCCTTGCGCGAGTAGAGCCTCAGCTCGCGGACGCCCAGCTCTACCTGGGTCTTGGAGCCCAAGGGGCTGAAGGCTTCGGTGCAGAGGTTGACGACATAACGCTCTAGGGGCTGCCAGCGGCCGACCTTGGGGGAGCTGGGCGGCACCCGCAGGACGCAGCCGTCGGTCATGGGGATGAGGATCGTCTTGAGCCATTCCTTCCAAAAAGCCATGTTGGCGGCGTCACGGCCTAGAACGCCGTAGGCGCGCGGTATCCAGAGCCCGCTCTCTCCGGCGGTGAGGCCCTCGATCTTGGAGGCGGCGCCATGTCTCAGGGGGCGCAGCATGTCCGTCATGAGGGCAATCTTCTCCTCGACGGCGCCGATCTCGTCCTCGAGCCTGTCGCGGGCCGAGGATCCCGAGGGGATTGTGGGCAGCTTCGACAAGAGGTGAGAGAGGTGCGATCGCTCGGCGGCCAGGCGCACGCCCAAGCTGGCGGCCAGCTCGCGTTCCTCGTTGGACATGTGATTCTGGCGCCACTGCTCGCACTTGGTCTCGACGTCGTCTGCGACATCGGCGGTCAAGGCGGTCCATATGATGATGGCGAGACCGTAGAGCTTGGAGTTGTCGTCCGAGGTCATGGTGAAGCCGTGCCAGGTGGATCTGGGGCGATCATCCGACGAAACTATCTGGATGTCGTTTGGGAAGGCGAACATGGGGACGTAGTCGGGAAACCTGCCACGCTTGGCGACGTCGTCAGTGGCCGTCTTGGGCGGGTATCGATCGAGGAGGACGGGCTCGAAGCGTCGCTTGAGAGGATGCATATCGGGATCCGTGTTGAGGGGCTCCGGAGGGGGAATGACCGAGTTGTAGTTGCTGAGTCGTCTGGCGGTGCGAATGGAAGCTGGGTAGGGCGCGTCAGCGGAGAACACGGGCAAAGCGGAGAGCAACAGACGAACCTGCTCTGGTGGAAGAAGTCTGCCTGGCAGAGCCGGGCTGCTTACGGACACTATTCATGTCCCTGAAGCTGATCTTGCGGCGGATGCTGCCCTTGATGCTCCTCAGGGGGCTCACCCTGCCTCCCGACGCGTCCTCGGCCCGTATGCGTTCGGCGCGAGGGTTGACCATGGGCGGGCGAGACTGCGTCTTGGCGCCGGCGGAAAAGGACAGGTCCTCGAGGAAGTTCTCGCGCTCGGCGGCAAACTTGATCAAGGCCGAGTCGAAGTCGAAGTCGCCCAGGTGGGGGATATCGGCGAGCGAGGCGGCAGAGCAGCGGACGGGCTTGATGGTGGCACTGCTCCGGTTGCTCCTGGTATTACCATCGAGCTCGTCCAGAGTGGTGATGGAGAAGCGGGAATCGACCGTCGACGAGGCCTTGGAGAGGCGGTTTGCCGAGCTCTGGCGCGAATGACGAGCGGCGGCGCTGCTGGGGCGAGCAAAGGCGCCGTCTTGGAGCTCGCCATGTTCGCGTATCGTCGAGCCGACGGGGACGTGGACCGGAAGCTGGGCGCCATCGTAGGAGATGGACTCTACTCCGGCGATCCAGAAGTAGTCGGCCAGGGGCGTGGACGAGTCGTCCATGACATGTCAGGTTTGTCGCCAGAGACGGACACGAACGCGTCGTTTCGTCTCGACCTTGGTTAAGCCCTGGGCAGGAACCCTGGAGGAGGGGAGGAGGGGGAGGAGAGAGAGAGGAGAGGGGAGGGGGGAAAGGAGAGGGGAGAAGGAAGGAAGAAAGAAAGAAGGACAGAAAAAGGAAGGACGGGGAAGGGAAGGAAGGTATTGTAAGGAGGAAGCTTCGTCTGGGGACTGTCGAGCGCGTCGCGACGTAGGTAGTTTTTTTTTTTTTTGTTAAACCCTCCCACACTTTCCGTAACTTCCAATGGTCAAGTCCCTCGGCTCGGCCCTCCAGCAGGAAACGTGTTTGCGGCTCCAGGCAGTGTGAAGCCCTCTGCTGCTGCTGCTGCTGCTGCTGCGACGGTCCACGGCGCCAGCTGCAAGCTGCAGGCAAAAAGGCTCGAGTTGAGATTCGGTGGATTTTTTTTAGTAAATGCCGCGGCTTCGTGTATGTACCGGTTTGGTACCGGCTACTTCGACAGCCTAGGTAGGTACAGGGGAGCGCAGGTTGATCCGGAGAGAATTTCCCCTCGGGTGCTTGCTGGGGTTCCCTGTCACGGTGCGAGATGGCTGTTGCTGGCCGAGTTGTCCGTCGTCTGTGTTTTCTTCTCTCTGGTGGAGGAGTTGGGCTATTTTTGACTATAAAAGGTTTCTTTACTTGTTTTCAGCTCAGAGCAGGCATTCACTACCTAGGTAGGCCTTTCTATGTATCTTCTCCGCTGTTCAATCTCAATTTCCACCCGAGAGCTATAGCAGATCAGTCCAACTCGCAGACCGTTGCTAGGCTATCTGCCATACAGTGCGTATAGCTAACATACATACTGCCTGCTTCAACGTGATTTCTTCCCGACCAGCCGCGGCTCTACCTACCAGAATCCAGTCATCAACCGTCCCCTGCTTTTACCTACCTAGGTCTGTGCCGGGCAGCAGCTCGACCACCTGCAGGCTACCGGTCGTACGAACAGACAGACACTGATGGAAGAACCGCAATCCTGTTGCACCCGCCCTGCCCGGTGCATGGAAGACTGCAACGCGCGGACATGGACCGGTAGAGGGTCCCGCCGGTAACGGGTACCCCCACCTCTAGGTACCTACTCGATGCCCTGGTACCAACCAGGCTGGTCCATCCTCAGGGGAGCCCGCCTGCGCCTGCGCCTCCGCCCCCTGGCAGGCCGGCAGCCGAGCGGCGCACCCTCCCGCGTTAGCACCAGCCGGCACCGGGCGACCTCGACCGGACTGTAAAACCCGCCCGGGCTCCGCGAGGCGCCGTCACTGGCGCTCGTGCTGACACCGGAGGCGACCCCCTCGCCCTCACATCGACGACAGGGCTCCTCATCGGCATTTACATATGACTGAATCCTCTCTGTCCAGCAACCGTCCAGCGAGGTGTAGGTGCGCCTCGTATCACGCCCTCTGCCTTATCGACCTCCCTTGTTGGGCAAAACGCCATATAACAAGCCTCCATCCGTCTAGCTCGCCCCGTGCCTGACCGACCGCACAGCGCACTCGTACTACCTCCCAACGGGCCCTCTGCTGGCCTGCTCCGGCGCACAAAATATCCCGTCATGCAAGGTACCTGCGCTGCTGACGTAGGTGGACAGTTACTAGGTACTCAGACATGGGCTCGCTTCGCCATCCGACGCCAGCAGGCTGTGGACTGACGGGCCGCGTTTCTTTCTCCCTAGTTGGGAATATTCGTTGCCTTCCATCCAGTCGGAGATAAACGACGTCCAACTCGACTACGTCATCGTCGTCGTACGGCATCCACATGACATCCAGGCTCCAGCACATCTCACAGCCGCGCAGAGCGCTTACCAACCAGGGATGCACGATCCAACCGACCGCGTCGCGTCCCCAGACGCCTCTCCGCGTTCAGAGCAATACCTGTAGCAGAGATTCCCACAGCTCCCACTGCAGCCGATCAGGGGCTTGCAGGCTTCGATGGAATCCTCCTACCCAAAATTAGAACCGCAGATACTCACCTACCGAATACTTCGTACCCAGACATCTCCCTTGGCTTGTTTGCTTCTTCCATCCTGTAACTGATGGCCGCTGGTGCCCTGCATCTGGCAAGACGAGTCTCGGAGATCGGTACATCCATGTTCTCACCGGCGCCACGTGCTGCCACTGCGAATAGGGGGTCGAATCCAACATGGATGCTCCCCCCCCCTGAATCACGAACTCCTCCCGATACGAGGCGAGCCAGAGCAGCTTGGCACGGCCACTCCCGCTCGGACGCGTTTGTCCGAAACCCCGAATGGAGGATCCATTTTCTCAGCGGAGTACGAATATTCGCTTGGAAAAAAAAAAACAGGACTCACCTCGGCCTCATGCCCAGCTTCCCCGTCGAAAGAAAGCCCCGATTGCCCATCTGCCCCCTCCAGCCTATCCCCAGCGTCCCAAACGTCACCCTCCCACCACCAGCCCTCTCTTCATCCGACCGCTCATCGCCGACAACGAAGCAAGCCTGCTCAACAGCCCCCGGCAGCAGCAGCGGCCTCGGCCCCTCCCAGTTGCAGTCAGCGTAGGCGAAGCCATGGTCGAGTTCCATCACCACCTTCTCCAGCTGCACCGTCGCATCGCTGCAGTTCTCCAGCTGCGCTTCCAGCACCCAGCTTCGTCCGCCCAGACTGCCAATCTTAGTCCGCACGATGAGCGACGGCTTGCAGATGAATTGGTACAGCTTGCGGAACGTCCGCGTCCGCCCGCTCGTCTCCGTCGCTTCGTAGTAGCTCACCGTCACCGCCAGCACGTGATTCCCTTCCTCCTTGAGATCAAACGAGAGGACCCTTTGCAGCGTGCCACCGCTGTCGAGGTCATGAGCCTGGTCACCGACGCAGGGCCGAAGCTCCAGCTCCTGCGCCGTCGCCTGTCCCGGCGTCTTCATCTCCGCCGTGATGCGCACCTCGCATATCTTCTTGTCCGTGTCGACGGGCAGGTCGTTGTTGGCGCAGAGCGTGCAGCTAAACGTCTCGCCCACGTACGCCGAACCAAACGACACGGGGAGCTTGAGGATGGGGCTGAGAAGGAACGGCGCCGTCTTCGTCTCCGTCTTGGTCCGGCATGCGAGCGAGGCCGGTGTGGGCTCCGGCAATGCCGATGCGGGTGCCAACGGCCGGTCGATTGGATACTGCGTCACCAGTGACGGTCGGGACAGTCTGGTGTTGTGCTGGTCAGTCGTACCCTCCTCCTGGTCTCGTCCGCTGGGAACTTGCCGGAGAACTTTGACGGAGACGCTGTGCGGCTCCTTGATGGCGTCATGTGAAGAGTATCGTTGGTGGCTCATGTTTCTTTACTCGTCCGTCGTTGATCACGGTCCGCGAGATTCTCGCCAACAGATAGCTGATGATATGTTATCGATAAGCAACACCGGTCCGACATCGGCCAAGTTTTGATGACGTCTGCACTGCATCATTCCTCAAGTGAAGCCGGTCAAAGCAGCTGCTCATACTGCCATCAGATGCGCAGATGTCATATCCGGTAGGTTCTGCCTCGAGGCCACGCACGAGTCCCGCCAGCAAACCACCACAAAGCTGCTGGACAAGCCCCGTCTCTCATTACCATGTATATATCAATACCCATCAAGTGCGAGCAACCCATCTGGCCTGGATGGGTTGACGTAGGCGAGCTAGTTACCTATGTATATTTGCCCCTTGCGTTAATCTCCTTGCTGTCGTCCCTGTCAAAGTTCTCCCCGGTTCACCAGCCACTTCTCGCGTGCTTGTCCTCTTCAAGTCTCGCAAGTCGTCACCTAAGAAGGTGCTACAGGCCGTCGTTCACTCCACTGTGGAGCAAGATGAAAAGCCACTACAGATACAGGGAAAAGAAATCGTCGCGAGCCGAGCCATTGCACCACTTCTCAGCCTTTGCGGGTGAAAGACTCCTTGGCAGCCTCCATCTCCCGTAAGTTGCAGACTCATCTCTGCTGCTCACCCCACATTGTACAAGGAACCGCGGAAATCGAGAACTCGCTCGTCCGTCTGGCTCGAGACGTTATTGCGCCTCCAAGTTAAAGACCTGGGGGGGGAGGAACCTAATAGGGAGATGAGCGACCGCTTCCGAGGTGGGGCTCAACGAGAACATGACCTACCGCGTGAAAGCTGGTGCTGGAAGCAGGGGGGGCAGGAGGCGACGAGGAAGTTGGAGGTGGCGGGGGAGCATCGCTTGGCGGAGGCGGAGGCGCCGCTTCGCTCGGAGGAGGTGGTGCGGCCGACTGACCGGGCGCGACTTGACCGGGCGCGGTTTGACCGGTTGCGCCCTGGCCATAGTAATATTGATACCAAGCCACGTAGCTGTCGTCATGTTAGACCATGACATTCGGCAGGACGTCGCGACATACTTCTGATAGCCACCGTAAGCGGCATAGGGATCCTGGCCGTTGGCGTAGTATTGCGCCGCGTACTGAGACCAGTCGGTGGCGCTGGCCGCGTTGTTGGCCGCTCCATCGCCGGCGTTGGCCGATGACGAGACCTGATGATCAGAAGCAGATCGGCCGTACGAGTAGGACTGATCATGGGGTCTTCCCCCGCGGTGATGATCCCCGTAGCCGCCGCGGTCACCGTGACGAGGAGGACGGGTCTTGAATTCCTCGTACTGGTCTCGTACGTTGGCAACCAAATCTTCGCAGAGCTCCTTGCCCTTTTCGACCATTTTCGGGTCGGGACCTCTGCAAAGGGATGATTAGCAGACGTGGCAGCCTTGCGAATAGAGGAGACACAAACGTTACGTGAAGAAACATGTCCTCGTCAGATTCACGATTGGTGGCGATCTCGAGATATCCGGACCCTCGGCCTTTGATCTGCACCCGACAGCCCGTCTCCGACTGAATGTGCTTCACGTAAGAGCCGCCAGAGCCCACGATTTGTGCACGAAGGTTGAAGCCGGGCACAGGCTCCAAACCGACAAAGACCTTTTCTTCGGGCCATTTACGCTGTAAAGAGGGAGAAAACGTCAGGTCAACATGTGTGCAGGTAGACGGTCCATCTATAGGTAGTGAGGTGGTCATACCCGTCCGTACTCGTCACGCTCGACGTGAGGTTGCTCTTGATCACGTCTGCGGAAGCGTCGCTCATCGACAAGCTGCGGAAGCTCTTGCTGGATAAATTCCTGGATCTTGGCCACGGCGGCTTCCAGTCCCTCTTTCGTGGTGCTAGTAACATGCAGATGCAAGGGAGGATTCTGTGACCTAATTCAGTGGCGAGTTCAGCGTATCGGCTAGGGACAAAGGGACTGACGGCGGCGGTGGCCATGTTCTTGTTGGGATAGTAGCTGCCACGCGTGGTAACGTCTTTATTTGGTTCGAAGAGTCAACAAACACGGCAGCGGGATTGGGCGGGGATTTGATGCGTACCAGCGCCGGTTTGTTCCTTGATCTAATGCAATAGGAGTTAGTAGGAGCAAAGAGGGTTTACGCATACGAGCTGTGCGCTACGCAAGCAAGTAGTGCTGGTGGTGAGGCAGCAACTGCAAGTGCCCGAGCTGGAGTGCATCTGGAGCATCAGTGGAGCATCAAGAATAATTACCATTTTTTGCGTAGAGCTCTTTGTGAGCACGTAGCGATTCCGCAAGTCGTTGACTTCTATGTCCTTGATGTAGTCGCCGTCCGAGACGTACATCTCTCCGTCGATCTTGCGAGGCGGACCCGAGCTGGCTGAGGGAGCGGGCCTCGAAGGGGCGGTAGGAGACTGGTCCTGGTCGGGCTTCTGAATGGGCGGAACGTCGACATGCTGGATACCTTTGCGAGCCTGCAACTGGGCGTTGATACGGGCAGCAGCGGCGGCTGGAGGGAGCAGTCAGCTACATGATGGAAGAAAGATGGGGAGGCTGGGGAAGAGAAAGGGGCCGCACCAGCGGCGGCTGCCGGGTCGACAGGAGGGCTGCGAGCTTCAGAAGAAGCACCGTCTCTGGCGAGTGGGCTGCGATCGCGACCCTCGACGCGACGCGCAGACGGTGAGCGGGAGCGTCGGTCGAAGCGGGAAGACCGTCTGGAGTCGGACTCGGCCTGGTCGAAGCGTGATCGCTTGCTGCCGTAGCGATCGTCGTCGGCCATCTCGGATAGTATACAGGCGGGCTGACAAAGAGCGCCTCGCCGAGGGTAGAGTTTGACGACTGGTTTGGGGAATACCTAGTTTGAGTGATGGAGAGGTGGGAAAGGTGTGCGAGTTGAAGATGGTCGAGTTGATGCGGAAAATTGGGCTGCATCTGCGCAGTGCTGATTGGCCAGTGAAGGAGGAGACCCCACCTTAGGTAAGTCGGCGAATTCTGGCAACTGGCAACTGCGAATATTGTTTCTGCAGGTTATGCGCTCTGACTTACACACGACTAGGAATACTTTGTGATCTATGTTTGCAGTAATGGAAGCAACTAGTAGCATGGGAAAGGATGGCGGTCTCTGTTTTGACCTCAAGAGTGCTTTCGTATGCCCGTTTGTGTTGCCTGAACGAAGCCTCTATCGTCTGGCAAGCCGGGCACGTGACTCACTGTTCCCAGGAAGTCTGACAGATCGCCGGTGAAAGTCTGCATTGACTGACTTGTTTTTGAGCCGGTATCGGCGGTCTTGACGCGAGCGCATCTCCTATCGCTAGACGAGCATCGCCCTTCTGGGACGGATTCCTGACTCATAATCGACACAGGTAACAAAGACATCTGTTCTGTGCGAAGATTGGCCTTACAGCCTCGCAGCCTCGAGCCCTGTTGAGACTCGCACCAAGACTGCTTCTCCTCGCTAGATGACGCCGCTGCGGCTCTTCGCCGCGCCCCTTCACCGGGCAGCGGCCACGACTTGCAGCCGCTCGCTCGGGGCCGTCCGACACAACTCGTCCGGCAGCTCGTCGACGGCTGCCATCGCCTACAAGGCACTTCGGAATCGATCTGCCCATCTGCCCGTTGCCAACTCGACGCCGTCATGGTCCGCGCAAGCCGCCGTCTCCAATATTCTCTACGAGACGCCCACACCGTCGATGGCGCCTCCAAAGCGCCATATCCTCAACTGCCTGGTCCAGAACGAGCCTGGCGTCTTGTCTCGCCTGTCAGGCATCCTCGCTGCCCGAGGGTTCAACATCGATTCTCTCGTCGTCTGCAACACCGAGGTTGAAGACTTGTCCCGCATGACAATCGTCCTCACCGGTCAAGACGGCGTCGTCGAGCAGGCTCGTAGGCAACTCGAAGACCTTGTGCCGGTGTGGGCCGTCTTGGATTACAGCAGCGCCGCTCTGGTCCAGCGCGAGCTCCTTCTCGCCAAGCTCAATATCCTCGGGCCTGAGTACTTTGAGGAGTTGCTGGCCCATCATCGGGAGATGACGGCTAGCGACCGTCAACAGGGAACCGAGGGTGGTGAGCGACAGGTCCAAACGCTGGAGGAGTCTTCGGTCGACTTTCACCCCAGCAAGCTTGCTGCAAGTGAGGCGTTGCGACATAAACACGAGCACTTGAAGACGATTACTTTCTTCACCCACCAGTTCGGAGGCAAGGTCCTGGACATCAGCACTACCAGCTGCATTGTTGAAATGTAAGAAGGCCTTCATGCCGCGCTCACTACTCAAGCTGACGCAGCACCAGCTCGGCGAAACCTTCGAGGATCGACTCCTTTCTGAAGCTCGTCGCACCGCTTGGTATTCTAGAATCAGCTCGCACCGGCTTGATGGCATTGCCTCGGTCCCCTCTGTACGTCCCTGGCGATGAGGCGGCTCCCAAGGAAGCGGACGAGGTTGTAGATGCTAGCCAGCTGCCGCCTGGTTAGTCAGTTACTTAGATTATGAGTGCGAGGCTTTCTGGGTGCGGACTGTACAGTTGTACCAGAGACTTTTTTGAATCTCTCAGCGGCTAGGTTCTCGACATGGTGATGGATGTTGGGAACTTTAGTTTGGGCAATGGGAAAAAGCGATCTACACGCTGCTCTAGCACGGATAGGTTCAAGAACATGTCGAATTGTGATGGCGTCACAGGCATGAAGCCACAGTCAATTGAGATAAAATGCGCACATACGAATACGCCTTGTTCATACTACATACGAATACAGCGTTGTCATGGATATTTATTGTCGGCGGCTCGTTTTCGCTGTGCGACGCTGACCTCATTCGACGTGCATAAAAAAGACTCGGCTGCACTTCTTCAGCCGACAACGGCATCGTCTAGCACAACATAACCCCCCCTGACTGGCCCTTGTCCTCGAGGCTGATCTCTGCATCTCCTCTATTCGTACGAATACGCAAACGTCCGTAGAAGAGACGGTCAATTGCAGCGCACATCCGCACATCTCCCAGACCATGAGGACGTCAGCGTCGAGGGCAGCTCGCTGCGCCGCCCAGCGCCTCCAGACACGGGCCTACTCGCAGGCGACGCGCCCGCGGCACCTCCTATCCATTAGCGACCTGTCGGCCGGCTCGCTCTCGTCACTGGTCCGCAATGCGGCGTCGCGGAAGGAGGCCGTCAAGGCAGGCCGGACGCCGCCGGCGTTCGCTCAGGCGCTGGCGGGAAAGGCGGTTGCCATGATGTTTAGCAAGAGGAGCACTCGTACGCGGGTGTCGACCGAGGCGGCTGTGGCCATGATGGGGGGCCATGCCATGTTTCTCGGCAAGGACGATATTCAGCTTGGTGTAGGATCGATCCAATTGTCTGCCTGAGGATGGAGCTGATATGATGGGGCAGGTTAACGAGTCGCTCTACGATACGTCTGTCGTCATTTCATCCATGACTTCCTGCATGGTCGCTCGCGTCGGGCCCCATTCGGACGTGGTCAACCTGGCAAAGGACTCGAGCGTGCCCGTCATCAATGCTCTCTCCGACGACTTCCATCCTCTCCAGACCATCGCCGACTTTCTCACCATGTACGAGACACTGGCCAGTGCCCGCTCGTCTGGTCCTGGGCTTGGCCTCGAGGGCCTCAAGTTGGCATGGATCGGGGATTCCAACAACGTCCTCTTCGACCTGGCGACGGGCTGCATCAAGCTGGGTGTCGACATTGCCGTCGCTTCTCCCAAAGGCTACAGCATCCCCCAGCCGATGAAGGAGCTGATCCTCTCCGCTGCAGACGGCGTCAAGTCCCCCGGCAGGCTATCCGAGACAACGGCGCCGGAGGAGGCAGTCAAAGACGCCGAGGTCTTGGTGACGGACACGTGGGTTTCCATGGGTCAGGAGAGCGAGATGAAGAAGAGGCTGGATGCTTTTTCCGGCTACCAAATCACCAACGAGCTGGCCAAACGAGGTGGTGCCAAGGAGGGCTGGAAATTTATGCATTGCTTGCCTCGCCATCAGGAAGAGGTCGACGACGAGGTTTTCTACGGCCCACGCTCTCTCGTCTTTCCGGAGGCTGAGAATCGGCTGTGGGCTGCGGCTTGTGAGTTTGTTTCCCTTTGGACCGGCGACGTTCTTTGCATTAATCAAGAAGCAGCTGTACTCGAGAGTTTTGTAGTCAACAAGGGAAAGATCTAGCAGCACAGTTCCAGGTCAAGGCCAGGCGAATGGAACTGGACTCTACGATTGTCGTACTTGTCATCCCACGAGAGGCATATTGTCTGTTCCAGACACGCTCACGCCACAGAGTCTGCAGATTGATCAAGCCATTCAAGGTCTAAGCAAGACTTACCGGACGGCTTCGTGTCGCCAAGAGTGCGTGACTGAGTGGTGCGTCAAAGATCTCGGTCGACGTTTGGTCCAGTACCGGAAGCCTCAACGGTCTGCTAGCCTCTTGGTGAGAGCTAGCTTTCTATAGCTCGCGTTGTCGAAGGGTCTTACCGACTTGACGATAGACAGGTGGTCCCCCCTATGAATATCACATGACGATTTAGCCCGCTGCATGGCTACGATGACGTAATCCGTGCCGAATCGGAGCACTGCCCCAAGACGGCAAGACCCCGGTAGCTGGTAGCTGCTAGTGGTAGTTCGTGAGTCGTGAGTCGTTTCACTTTCGGTCCTTCGCCATCAACGGATGCAGAGATCCGGGTGCGATAAGGTCGGATTGTGTTTAGCGAACTCATGAGTATGTGTGAGAAGTTTTGCGCAAAGACCAAATCTGCCACTGCTTGTGGCCTGCGTTGAATGTACACTGGGATATGTACATATTTAACTGATTGAAGCTCACGTGAGCGGCGATTATCAGGGGTCGCGGCTCCGTCTCCACTTATCACAAGCAATCGAGGTCCCGGAAAATCTTGAGACAGGTACACGCGCTTGGCGACCAACCCTGCCGAATTCAGTCACCGGACCTGCAGAGGAATGTATCAGTACCTGTCATGAACAGGCCTCCATCCGTCCCGACGAAGCTTCCACTATCTAGTACCAACTTCTTCTCCTCTTTCTCCAACCATCATCTCCTCTTCTCATCTCTCTCCGCAGTGGGATGCTGTAGCATCTTCAGCCTCTCCTTCATCATGCCAGAATCAGAGCCGACATCGCCCGTCCCCCGAGATGACGAGGCAGACGCCCCCTCGGAATCGACGCCTCTCCTCTCTCAGAACGACGACTCTCAGAACGACCCGTCATCTGAACCGGCCAAGGAGTCTGCCGACGAGTCCAAGAATCGGTGGCGATGGCCGTCCATCATAGCCATCATCGTCCTCGCCCTCCTCACCCTCGTCGTCATCGGCCTCGGCTTCGTCACGCCTCCAGCGGTGCGGGAGTATGTCGAGAAGGCTGCTGTTCTCGAGCCGACGAGTCTGTCCATCGAGAACCTGACGGCCGATGGCGTCCGAGCTCGTATCCAGGCCAACTTTCACTTGGATTCTTCCCGTGTCTCCGATGACGGCGCTCGGCGCATTGGCCGCTTCGTCACCGGCGCCGTCCGCCGGCTCGAGGCCGATGTTTCCCCCGTTGCCCTCCGCCTGCCCGGCTTTGACAATGCGCTTCTCGGCACCGCCGTCGTACCGGCCCTCTCCATCGATCTCGTCGAAGGACATCACAATCGGTTCGACTTCGTCACTGATGTCAATCCCGGAGACTCCGACGTCGTCCGGCGAATCGTCAATCAGTGGCTGGCAGGCGAGCTGAAGCAGCTCAAGATCACGGGTGCCACAGAACTTCGCCTCAACTCCGGCATCTTTCCCCTGGGCACGCACCAGGTGGCGGAGTCCGTCGTCCTCCAAGGTCAATCACTCTATCGAACCTTTGCATCCCTGTATTTTGGCGAAAAGACGTTGAAATAGAGACGACAGCCGGACGCTCGCTGACACTCGGGTAGCCAAAGATGCCCCGTCCATGCCAGAATACAATATATCAAGACTTGTCGTCTATGACGAGCCCGTTGGCCACCATGGCAAGATGGTCCTCGCCGCCAACGCCTCTGTCTCCTTGTACAATGAATACCTCATAGGCTTCGACATTCCGCCCGTCGGGCTTGACGTCCTCGTCCCCAACTGCAACGCGTCCGAATCCAACATCCAGGTTGCCACTATTCTCGCCGATACCATCCACGTCCGGCCCGAGTCGGACGTCGTGGTCGATGCACACGCCACCGTCTCCAAGATCCCCGAGTCTCTCACCCGAGCCTGCCCCGACACGAAACTGTCTCCACTGGACAGCCTGATGGGCCGCTTCTTGCATGGAGAGAACGCACATGTTTTTGTGAGAGGCAAAGTGCCGGCCGGCTCTGATCTGCCCGACTGGGCCGGATCCATACTCGAGAGTGTCGTCATCCCCTTGCCACTCGGTGGTCACTCGTTCGGCAACCTGCTCCGCAACTTTTCCTTTTCCGACGTTCATTTCAAGCTGCCGAGCCCCTTTGCGGACCCCGACGACGACAGCGGCAAGCCTCGAGTATCGGGCACGGTACAGGTTCTGGCAGCGCTTCCGGCCAAGCTTGACGTGGATCTGGCCGTCGACAGCCTCCGCGCCAACGGCGATCTATTCTACCACGGTGACAAGTTCGGCCAATTGCGCCTCGACAAGTGGCAAAACGCAAACTCGACCATGGGCTCGGAAGACGGGCAGCAGACAATCGCCATTGTATCGCGAGTGGCTGACGCGCCCATCGACATCCTCGACGGCCAAGTCTTTGGCGAAATCATGCAGAAACTCCTCTTCGGCGACGACGACATCGTGCTCGACGTCAAGGCCGCGGTCGACATCAGCGTCGCGACGGTACTGGGCAAGCTGGTCTTGAGAAGCATCCCCGCAGAGGGCAAGATTCCCGTAAAACGTCCGTCTTCAGCTCGATAGTCTGTACGTCCCTTGGAGGATAGGATTGATCCGAGACTGCGTCTTTTCTGCCTGAGCCGCGGCTGACTATCTACTCGAGCAGGTCCTCCGGGCGATATCTTCGGGGCCATGAAGCCGCAGATTGAGGACGTCAAGATCATGAATACGTCTGAGACGGGCGTGAGCTTGCGAGCCTCGGCTAACCTGACCAATGCCACGCCCTACACAGCCGACATACCCTTTCTCAGCGTCCACATCATGAAGGAGGGCCACCAGGTGGGAGAGGCCATCATCAAGGACGTCGCTCTCCGTGCCGGTCACAACTCGGGTCTCTCGGGCTACGCGACATGGGACCCTCAGACTTTGGGCGGCGAGTCGGCTCGAGAGGCCGGTCGCAGGCTCTTGTCCGATTATCTATCGGGAAAGAAGACGAGCGTCGAGCTCCAAGCTCATCGTGGCAGCATCCCGACGGCGCCGGCATTGGGCGAGGCGCTGTCCAGGCTCAACCTGACGCTGAGAACCCCTCGGCTGAAGCTACCGGACGACGAAGAGGACGAGCACACGACAGGCTTCCTCCGCGCCGCAACCTTTCACGTCATCAGGTCGACGGCCAGCTTCACGCTCGCCTCGCCCCTGCAGCACGACAGCGTCCGCATCCTGCACGTCGACGCGACGGCGCTGTACAACCACTCGGAGCCCCTCGGCCGCATCGTCCACGACGAGCCCTTCGACGTGGCCCCCGGCCTGTCCGAGTCTCCGAGGCTACCGGTGCAGTGGTCCGGCGGCCGCGTCGGCTTCGACAAGCTCAAGAAGATGCTGGGCGGGTCGCTCAAGCTCGACGCCGTGGCCAATGTCACGGTTGCGCTGGGCGAGTGGACGGAGGAGGTTGAGTATAGGGGGAGGGGGATCGGCGCAAAGGTGGCTCTGTTTATGGAGGACGGTTAGATGATGATTCTCTTCCTTGGGGTTCTGTGTCTTGTGTTTCGATACGGCCTTTTGTCTTCTCTCTCTCTCTCTCTCTCTCTCTCTCTCTCTCTCTCTCTCTCTCTCTCTTCTGGATGTCTTGGAATGGGCTTGGCGTCGGCTGTCTTTCGGAAAACTACACGAGATGAACGGACGGTGTAGAATACGGTTTCTCTTTTCAATCTGTTTCCTTGGTTGTCTTGTCCTCTGATTCAGAGGAAAGCGGAAGAGGTTGACGACAACTCTTGATAACAGAAAGATGCGAAAACGAAGCCTCGTCTTCCCCTCGGCTACCTACCTAGTCTACCTAGGCGAGCAATATACACATACATACACATACAAATCTGAGGTCGATTCCCTCCCCCCTTCATCCCAGTCTCACGCCCGCTTCCTTGCGCTTCTTGATCTGCTGGCTGGTAGCAGCGCTCATGCCACTCCCCTGACTAGCATCAAAGAGGCTCTGAGCCTCCCGCCTCTTCTCCTCCTCAACCTGCTTAAGCTTCTTCTCCGTCTTGCCCTTACCACTCCCCTTGCCATGGAACTGATGACTGAGATGCTTAAAGGCCTCCTTCTGATCGAGGGTCCTGCCATGCTCATCCGTGTACTTGAGCTCGACGGTGGGGCGGTAGGTGGAGGAGATGAGGTCTGCCATGCGACGCGAGTGCTGCTGATCGCGCCAGGCGTTCTGCTGACGGGCGTAATCTTCGCGGTCGGCGCGGGACATGCGGTCTAGTTTCCCCGAGGCGCGGTCTCGTTCGCGCTGCTGGCGGGCTTTCTCGTCGAGTTCGTCTTCGAGTTGGCGCTTGCGGAGGAGGAAATCTTGGCGGGAGCGTTGGCTTCGGTGGGTTGCGTCGCCGCGGGATTCTTCGATGAGGCCTCTTTCGCGGAGGAGGGCGAGGGTGGCGCTTATGCTTCCGCCTACCGTCTTTTCGTTGTCGAGGATGTCGCCGTCGTCGCCGTCGTTGGTCTTGTTGTTGTTGTCGTTGTTGTTGTTGTTGTCTTGTGTTGCTTGGATGGGGATGGTGTCGTTGGTTTGCTCGTCGACGTCGACCATGGGTTTATCTTCGCTGAGTGATGCTGCTGTCGGGGTAGCCTCGGTGTGAATGCCGCTGGTTGTCGTGTTGCGTCGTCTCTTCGATCTCGGCTTGTCTTCTTCGTCGTGTTTTCGCAGGCTGGCGATGAACTCGGATACTTGGCCGATGACGAGGCCGCCTTGCATGCTCTCGTCGAGCGGCTCTGGCTCGTTTGCTCGCGCCCTGACTTGCCTGCAGAGTTCACCGATGTCTGTCTTCTGTACCTTCTGACGCTTCTGGAGAGCAACCTTGCGCTGGGCGGCCAGTGATTTCTGCAGCTCGTCGTCGTCGTCCAAGAGGGCGTCGGCATCGACTTTGCGCTTCTTGATCGTAAACGTTTCTCCGCCCACTACAATTGGGCTGGTATCTAGTTTCCAGTCCGCGGGAAGAAGGTAATCTTCTTCTTTCTTTTCGATTTTCCGCGCATGCTTGTTCTTCGCCCGCTTCCTGAATTTGACCTGGGGAGGGGCCAGGTAATCGGACGAGGTTGGGCCCTCGCCTTTCCCGGCATCAGCCCGATTCCATAGATCGGGAAGGAGTCCTTTGAACTTACCGACGATGTCGTCAAGACCCATCATCCACTTCTTCTTGGTGTCGGGAGGCGGTTGGGTTAGTATGTCAGTGCCGCCGTCCAGGGTGCCATTTGCATCGAGGGTGAACTGCTTGGACTGTTTTCCTAAAATCTCGTCGTCGTATTGCGAGAGTATTCCACGCTTCCCGTCTTCATTCTCGTCATCGAGGGGGTTATATCCGGGTCGTTGCTTCTTGAGCTTCAGCGTGTCGTTGAGCTTCTCCGTCTCGCGAAGGTTGATGTTTTCCAGCTCATCGCCAGCTTCTTCGTTTTCATCGATGGTGGCATCCTTGAGCGTGAGAATCTGCTCGTCTCCCTCGATAAAGACCGACGAGTCGTGGGCGACCTTGAGGCCGGCAAGGTCCTTTGACGTGTACGTAGAGGCGGCCAGTTCTTCTGCCTCAAGCAGGTCGTCCATCAGCTTCTGGGCCTTTTTGGCTTTTTCGATCCGTTTCTGGCGTTTCTTCTGGTTCTTCAGCCACGTTTTGGTGTCGACGTCGCCATCCTTGTCCGCTTCGCCGAGCCCTTTGCCATCGAGAAGGGCGAAGCGTTGAGCGTCGTCTCGGGCCTTGCGGACGGCTGCAGCCTTTGCCTCGCGTCGGCGCTTGTTGACGTCGGCTTCCATGTGGCTCTTGTAGTTGTCGTATGCCTGTGCCTGACGGCTTTCGAGGGTGCTCGCAGCTTCGCCATCGCCGTTGGAGGCTGTGGTCTGCTCTGTTGGCTGATGAGAGGAAGTCGCTCCGGGGACCGGCAAGGGCTTCATGCCCAGCGACAGCCGAATGCGGTTCGTCTCCTCGATGGTCGCGGCGTCCATGGCTGCGGATTGCGATGGTGAGGAAGAGAAGGAAACGGAAGCCTGGGGGAAAAGATGCCCATCGCTACGAAACCACTATAACCAGTGACGACGATGATATGCATATAAGCATGTGACTCGGAGTTACGTCAGCATGGGGAAAAGTCACGTGTCCCGCCTATAAAGTTTGAAATTTTTCTCCAGCGAGGGCCTCACTTTTTCAATCTTCACGGACCTGTGCCTGGCGGTCCCCTGCGGCAACGTTAGGGTCGATAGCCTTGCAGCTCGATAACAGCATGGAGCCATCAACGTGCTATGGTGTCAATCATCCTATCGACAGGTCCTAGAACGACGAGGCGCTATATTCCGACCCTCTTTTCCGAGGCCGTCGGTCCGTGAGGTTGGGGAAAACCATGGCCTGCCTACATACGATTTCTTTCCTGCGAATACATTGAAGACACTGCGTCGACGATGGACGTTGACAGCGTGACCTATACTGCGACTTGACCTGCATGAAGCCGTCGAGCCCATCTCGTGCTGACGTTGTGCTGGCCTCATGCTTGCAGCACCATACAATACATAGACATGCTTGTTCGGCTCAGCACAGAAGACATCTCATCAAACTGTCCCGCACGTGCCGGATGCTACTCTCTCGATCTGGGGAATAACGTCATGGCGTCCAGCTGACCTGGTCGCCATCGACAGCTCACAACTGTGCCTGTCTCATTGGCTCGCCTAGACGACAAAAGGAAGCAAGTGATGCAAACACCTCACTACGGATATACCTACGTATTCGCCTGCGGCTCGTCTATCGGCCCTTCCCGTCGTCTTCCCTCATCACCTCCGCATTCCATGAGTCTCCGTATAAGTCGCCCATGGACCTCCTCGGTCAGGCACTGTCCAACGCCACAGCCTCTTTGACGTGGCCCATGATGCATCTAGCTTCTGCGTTTCCCTTGTTGGCCTCGGTCGCTGCCTTTGCCCTCCCTGGCGTGGACATCCGTTCTTCCGATGCCTTCATCCAGGAGGAGCCTTTGTTCGCCCTCGAGAAGCTGCTTTGCAACATTGGTCCCGATGGCTGTCAGGCTCGAATCGCCAGTCCTGGAGTCGTCATCGCGTCTCCGAGCACGCAAGACCCGGACTGTATGGTTTTACCTTCACTTGCTGGACTGTGGCTGATGGAGATAAGATCTATACACTTGGACCCGCGACAGCTCTCTAGTCTTCAAGTGTCTTATCGACCGTTTTCTCCAACGTTACGACGTCTCTCTCCAGCATCACATTGAGCAGTTCGTCGTCGCCGAAGCCAAGCTGCAGACCGTCTCGAATCCTTCGGGCTCCTTGTCCGATGGCAAGGGCCTCGGGGAGCCCAAATTTCACGTCAACTTGACGGCCTACACCAGCGAATGGGGTATGGCCTGGATTCACCACCCAGTCTTTGCCGGTGAAGGCTGACGGTTCTCTCCCAAGGCCGTCCGCAACGCGATGGCCCTGCTCTACGGGCCATTGCTCTCATCACATACGCGAATTGGCTTATACAAAACGGCTATCGGACATCAGCGTCGGGCATCATCTGGCCCATCGTCCGCAACGACCTCGACTACGTAGCACAGTACTGGTCAGTCCTTGCGCCTCTTCCGTCCGGTCGTGGAGGATTGACTGTGCCCAAGGAACCAGACAGGCTTCGACCTCTGGGAAGAAGTCAAGGGGAGCTCTTTTTTTACAATCTCGAGCCAGTACAGAGGTAGGCGACGTCAGATCGGCCGGCTTCTCTCGCTGACGGCGTTGCTTCAGCTCTTGTTCTTGGAAGCGCGTTTGCAAAGGAGCTCGAGAAACCGAGTGACGCCTATTCCAACATTGCGCCGCAGATTCTGTGCTTCCTGCAGAGTTTCTGGACGCCTTCAAGTGGCTTCATTGATTCTAATCGTCAGTGATAGAAGACTACCTACCCCTGATACCCCTTATATCCCGCCTCTCGAAGCAGCCGGACCAACTAACGAACCACTCCGCAGTCAACGTCAAAAGCAGCCGCACCGGCAAAAACACAGAGACGATCCTAGCATCTATCCACTCCTTCGATCCCCGTCTCGGCTGCGACGCAACCACCTTCCAGCCCTGCAGCGACCGCTCGCTCTCCAACCACAAGCAGACGGTCGAATCCTTCCGCTTCTACGGCATCAACCAAGGCATCGCCAAGGGGAAAGCCATTGCCGTTGGCCGATACGCCGAGGACGTCTACTATGGCGGTAATCCATGGTATCTCACGACACTTGCAGCAGCAGAGCTTCTCTACGACGCCGTCTACGTCTGGAACCAGTCGAGATCCATCACCGTCACCGACATCTCCCTGCCCTTCTTCCGGGACCTACTCCCCGACGTCTCCGAGGGCACCTACACCGCCGGCTCTCCCGTCTTCTCAGCCGTCCTCGACGCCGTGTCCAGCTACGCCGATGGCTTCGTCAACATCGTCGCCCGCTACGCCGCCCCCGACGGCTCCCTAGCAGAACAGTTCTCTCGCCATGACGGCCATCCGCTGTCCGCCAGAGACCTGACGTGGTCTTACGCCGCGCTCCTCACCGCCACCGCCAGAAAGGCCCAGCGCGTGCCCCCATCCTGTACTCCTCCTGACAGCGAGCACCCTTCACTGCCACCCACCTGCTCAGCAACATCAGCCACGCCATCAAACCCCTACGCCTCCGCCACAGCAACCGTATTCCCACCGTCGCAAACCCCCCGCTGCGGACGTGAAGCCCCCCCTCAAGCAGACGTCTCCTTCGAGGTGCTAGCCAAGACCGACTTCGGCCAGACGATTAAGATGGTCGGCAGCGACGAAACATTGGGACGTTGGGACACAGCTCGGGCCTTGCCGCTCGACGCGTCCGACTACAGCCCCGATAAACCCATCTGGAAACGCACCGTCTCGCTCGGCACCGGCCACGTCGTCGAATACAAGTACATCCGGTTCGGCTCCGACGGGTCCATCACCTGGGAGAAGGATCCGAACCATACCATTGCCGTCCCCTGCGCTGCCACGGCTGTCCAGTCGGATCGGTGGCAGTAGATGAATAGATTCATGAGGGCTACCCGAAGATGCTATTCTATCTTTGCGAGCAGATGTTCGTCACGCGCTTTTCCCGTGGTGCAAATACGTAACTCGGCCCCTTCAAGATGCCCAGCAGCAGCCCCTCACATCCTCTCCAGGGGACTCAACCCAAGCAACCGCATGCCATTGCAAAGGACTATGCGCGCAGCATCGTAAAGAGCCATGCGAGCCCTCATGACGTCGGGCTCGCTGCCGACGATGCGGAGGTGGCCGTAGCTGGTGCTGAGCGTGTGCGTCATCTTGAAGAGATAACTACCAGCGTATAAGCCCTCAACACACAGATAAAAGCAAAGAATAGAAAGGGAGGAGGATGTGGAGGAAACTCACGTCAGGATGGTGGTGGGCTCGAGCGTCTTGATGGTATTCTGCACCACGTCGGGCCACTGGCTTATGACGCGGACGAGGTTGACGGCCATGGGCTCCGTCAGGAGGGAGAGGTCTGCCGAGGCGATTTCTGCGGATGAGAGGCCGGCTTTGCGGGTTATGGAGCAGAGGCGGGCGTGGGCGTATTGGAGGTACTGCTTTCAGTGTGAGATGGGCTATCGTTGGGGGGGGAGAAGACGGACTGGGCCGGTGTCGCCTTCGAAGCTGGTCATTCTTTGGAGGTCGAATTTATAGCCGTTGATACTGGGGGGGGGGGTTAATGGGCTTGACTCTTGGGGGTGGGGGAGGGTGCGTAC
>NJES01000629.1:0-10835 GCA_002591395.1 Ophiocordyceps camponoti-rufipedis | reverse complement strand
CCACCCACAACCCAATCCCGCAGACAACAATAACCCAGTCCCGTACCCCATACCCAGAGCCAAGTATCCCCCCCCCGAGAAACGAGTACCGAGCCCTCACGCACGGTACAGCGCTACAGCGGGAAAACAGCGTCGCCAGGCAAGACGCGGTCTGAGTTGTAAGGAGGGGGGGGGGGGGGGGCGTGACCGATGACAGGTCGCCTTCGCGGACAGGGGGCAGAAACGAAACCGGACATGTTGTTGTCGAGTGAGGGGATGGGTGTGGCTGTGGCGTTGGGTCATCGTCATGTCTCGCTGCCTGTGTGTGTGAAGGGGGGGGGTCCTCGAGTCTATTATATGGTCAGTCGTCTACGAATAGATATATAACATGACGTCCTACAAGCATAGTCGAAGCACCCTGCAACCACCCGTCCAACCTCTCCTCTCCCCCAACACCGCAACAAAAAAACAAACCACCCAGATATTCAACCACCTCCCCTCCGGTCACGGTCCCAGCCCGTGGCTGACGCCTCTGTGCAACCAGCCCAGCCTCCTACGCCCCCTGTACCTTGTCGACGTGACGCTCTCTCTGCGGAATAGGGGGTGGCCAGCCAGCACAGTCCCCCCCCCCGCCACGGTAGCATGTAACGAAGGGAAGGGTGTGCATCCGGCCTCCGTCTCACTCGTTCCGACGGCCGGTTTTTTCTCTTGCTTTCCCGGTCGAGGTCTGCTTCCGAGATGCACATGGTTCCAGACGAGGGAACAATGGCTGAAAGGGCAAGTCAAGAGAAAAGGGACACCAGAAGCAAAACAAACATGGCAAGATGACGCACTCGCTACAAATGAAGATGAAAAATAAAAAGAAGAAGAAGAAGAAGCCGTGCCACGGATCTTGCTTGGAGGGGGGGGGGAATCACCACCCACACACCCCCCTGAGGACCAATCCATCTCATCCATGTTCCAAGCAGGGGTTTTTTTTCTTTCTTTCGTTCCCTCTGTCCCACGAAGGGCTTCGCTTCCGGGAGGCTTTTGGGTATCACGCAGACGAGAGTCACTCGCATGTCATGGGCTGGGCGGCACGGCAGCGGGCGCACGATCTCTGTGGCACGGTTGAGGGCAGAGCGGTGCGGCAGCATATTGGCATACATACATACAGAGGCAGGGTTGCTGTGTGTGTGGCTTTGGCGTACATGCTTGGACTTGATAGATACACGGACGGGGACGGGCGTGGAGAGCATTGGGATACAGGCATTGAATACAGGAATTGGGATGTAGGCATTGGGATACAGGCATTGGGATACAGGCATTGGGATACAGGCATTGGGATACAGGAATTGGGATGTAGGCATTGTGATACAGGCATTGGGTTGTAGGCATTAGGATGTATGCAGGCATTGAGATGTATATAGAGGCATATATAGAGACGTGTACAGAGACGTGTATAGAGACGGCTTGCATATTCACACATATAGATACTGTATGTATGTACAGACTCACAGTCACATACATACAAATACACTCTCACACATCCATCTACCCATCCTCTCCCCCGTTGGCCCATCCAGCCCGTCTGACCACCTCCGCCCAGCCCATCCTCGCACAAACTCAGCCCTACTCAAGTCCCACCGCAGCGAACCCATCGCCCACTACGACACCAACTCGCTCGCATCTCTCTCCGGCCAGGGGAAGCAAAAGCCCTGTCTGTGCCACTTCGAAGCCGTCCAAAGACCCCGTCATCGTCGTCGTCGTCGTCGTCGTCTGTTTCGCGCAAATTCAGGGGGGGGCGTATATCATATAGGGGGGGGGGCGTCTTGTAGCCGATGAGGGCGGGCAAAAGCAAGTTCGACTTCTCCGCGGCTACCACGTGCCCTCCCTGACGATGCTCGCGTTGGCTCTCGAGATGGTATCTATTCGTTCGATATAATCGTACAGCGAGGAGACGCTGACCGGCAGAACACCAGTTCAGGGACCGGGCCTCTTCGGAGACGGGCTGTTACGTAGATTGGTATTCTATGCGGAAGAGAGAGCGTGAGTGCATGGTATGACCAGGGAGAAAGCATTTCAGCTCTTGCAACATGTAGACAACAGACGGCCCCCAACAGCCATCTTACACGACCGCTGACGAGGCTCGCAAAGACTCCTTGATGGCAGCCTTTGGTTATCGTTGACCTTGATGCCCGAGACAAGCATCATCAGCATCAGCATATCATCATCAGCATCATCACCGTCAGCCACCACCACCCTCCTTCACCACCCCTCTCCAGATGGCATCCGCCATGGCCACAACCGCCGACATCTCACACACATCATGCACCCTCACCACATCCGCCCCCCCCCCGACCGCCGCAGCCACCGCCGCAGCCGTGCCCCAAACCCGGTCAGACCCCCCCGTCACCCGGCCGACGAAGCCCTTCCGGCTGGCTCCCACCAGCCACGGCAGTCCCTCGAGCCCCCTCGACCGTCTGAGCTCCTCCAGCCGCGCCAGCAGCTGCATGTTCTGCTCGGCCGTCTTGGCGAAGCCCATGCCCGGGTCGACGACGATGCGCCACCGTCGTATGCCCGCCTCTTGCGCCGCCGCCACGCGCGCCTCGAGTTCGGATGCTGTCGTGGGGATGAGGCCGTTCGGGTAGGCCGTTTGCGACATCATGGTCTGCGGTGTGCCGCGCATGTGCATCAGGCAGATGGTCGTCCCCAGCCGGGCTACCGTCGGGAGCATGTCCGCGTCCAGCGTGCCGGCTGAGACGTCGTTGACCATGTCGGCTCCGCTGGCCACCGCCTGCTCGGCCACCGAGGCGCGATACGTGTCGACGCTGATGACGGCATCGCGCGCCTCGGGGAGCGATCGTATCAGCTCAATGGCCGGCACCACCCTCGACGCCTCCTCGTCCGCCGTCACGGCCTGTCGTCCAGGCGCCGTCGACTGTCCGCCGACGTCGATCATGGTGGCTCCCCCGCGTAGCATGTCGACGACGGTGCTCGCCAGGTTGCTCATATTGTGACGGCCCCCGTCCGAGAAAGAATCGGGCGTGAGGTTCACAATGGCCATGACGTGTGTCTTGCGGTTCGGCACCAGCGGCGTGAGAAAGCCGCTTCGAGCCGCCAGTGGCGTCACTGTGGAAAGCGCCTCGCCCGGCGGCAGCTCATCGAGATAATCCTGCACCAGCTTCTGCGGCCGCGATGCGAACAGCGGCTGGTGAGACATCAGCCTGCCCTGACGAGACGGTTAGACGAGTCGAGAAAGAACAGAACCAAGAAGGAATTGGCCGTCACTGACTGGGCAAGAGGCCGCAGGACAAACTCGCGCTCAGCTATGCCAGCATGAGGCACCGTAAGACGTTGATCGCGGATCGAACTCTGTCCGTACAAGAGAATGTCGAGATCAATGTTGCGAGGGCCCTTGTCAACCACCTTCCGACGTCCCATATCCCTCTCAATCCGCTGAAGCTCATCCAGCAAAGCAAAAGGACCCAGCTCCGTCTCAATCTAGCCCTCCGTCAGCCAAGCCAATCCCCCATCCGCGCAAAAGGAACCAAAAACCTCGCAGGCGCCGTTGATGAACCGTCCTTGATCCGTCACATACATGGGCGGCGTCTCCCACAGACTGCTGGTACGCCTGACGCGCATGCCGCGACGGTCCATCTCGCGACAGGCCGTCTCGATGGCTGCGATGCGGTCGCCCATGTTGCTGCCCAGCGCGATGTAGGCTTTTGTCGAGGCTGAGCGACGGCTGAGGCGCGTCCACGGGGGCCGGGCCCGCAGGAGGGACGGGTTCATGGCGGAGGACTGGAGGATGGACGGCCGAGGGACGTTGAGGATCGAGCGGGTCGCCAGAAGAAAACCTGGCCACAGCATATCCTCACGTGCCTCGCCATGATAGCTGCCTACAGACTGATGGCGAGCGAAAATGCTGCAAACTCTTTTGTAAGCACTTCTATTCTCTTAGAGCCAATATTCTCATCTTCTCTTCTCATTCTCAATATTTCTTTCAGGCTATCCTCCATCTTCATCTCATCCTGCTGATAATGTACATCTCACATTCTCCTCCATCTTCCTCTCCTCCCCTTCTCCGCAATCTAGCTGCAACATCACGTCACACACACAACCCATCACCAACACCCAGCCGCTCAGCTCGTCTACAGCACATCAGACCAGCCCTCAATCCGATGCCGGCGATGCACAACCTTCTCCCAGACCGAACCCACAACCCACTACCCGTCCAGGCGTAGCTGGCTGCTTAGGTACACATTCTCAACGCACATGCATGCGGCTCCGGCAGATCTATTTCCCGCGCCTCGGCTCCGACGATCGAGCCTCGGCATCCGGTTCGGCGGTGCAACGACCATTGCCGCTCGCCGTCTGACTTGATCTGCAGACACTTAAACGACGAATATACACCTAAACGACTGATACAGAAACGACGTCTTCACGATTCCTCATCCTTTGTCTCCATATACGAAAATCATACCCGCCACGATCCCATCGCCCATCATGGCCTCTCCGCGTACGTCCGCCACCCGAACAAGCCCATCAACCACACAACTAACAAGCCCAAACCCACAGAAAAGATCCGCACCCCCATCACCGATCTCTTCAAGATCAAGCATCCCGTCCTCCTAGCCGGCATGAACGTCGCCGCCGGCCCGAAGCTAGCCGCCGCCGTCACCAACGCAGGCGGCCTCGGCGTCATCGGCGGCGTCGGATACACGCCCGACATGCTCCGCGAGCAGATTGCAGAGCTCAAGGATTACCTCGTCGATAAGAATGGTCCGTTTGGTGTCGATCTGCTACTACCGCAGGTCGGGGGCAGCGCTCGAAAGACAAAGTCTGATTCCCCCTCGTCCGCTACACGAATATCGAATATATGACTGACGGACATGTGTGTCTACGCAGCTACGACTACACAAAGGGTAAACTCGACGAGCTGGTAGACATCATCATCGACTCCGGCGCCAAACTCTTCGTCTCAGCCGTCGGCGTCCCCCCCAAAGCCGTCGTCGACCGCATCCACCAAGCAGGCATCGTCTACATGAACATGGTCGGCCACGTCAAGCACGTCAACAAATGCCTCGACCTCGGCGTCGACATCATCTGCGCCCAGGGCGGCGAAGGGGGCGGCCACACAGGCGACATCCCCACCACCGTCCTCATCCCCGCCGTCGTCGAAATCTGCCAAAAGGCCACCTCCCCCCTGACAGGAGGTCCCGTACAGGTCATCGCCGCGGGCGGCATCCACAACGGCCAGCTCCTGGCCGCCTCTCTGATGATGGGCGCCTCGGCAGTCTGGGTGGGGACCCGCTTCGTGCTAACAGACGAAGCCGGCGCCCCTCGAGCCCATAAAGACGCCGTCCGCACCGCCGGCCACGACGATAACGTCCGCACCATCATCTTCACCGGCCGGCCCATGCGCGTACGCAACAACCCCTACATCAACGACTGGGAGACGAACCGCCAGCAGGAGATGCGCGAGCTCGCCGCAAAGGGCACCATCCCCTACGAAGCCGACGTCGACAAGTACCTCGACGCCGGCTCCGATTCCCCCAAAGGCGTCGAGGCCAACAACGCCGGTGCCTCGAGCGCAGGCGACGACGGGGACTTTGACGATCCGCTCGAGCAGTTCCGTCCGTTTCTCATGGGCAAGTGTGCTGCTGTCGTCAACGAGCAAAAGTCGGCAAAGGCTGTGGTTGATGAGTTTGTTGATGATGCGGTCAAGTGCATCCAGGCTGGCCAGAAGATGGTGGCCAGGTTGTGAGCGTGATGTTTTGTTGAGCGGGAGGAGCCGTTGACTTTCACACTCGTTGCTTGCTCATTCTTTTGATTCATGATCTTTGGAGTGGGCTCTGTTGTTTCTACCACTTGGGTTGTGTATAGTATTCGCATCTCTGGCATTGGCCTTGTGATATATGGCACTTACGAGAATGCCATGTTTGCTCACCGTCTTTACGAATATTTACTAGACGATTTCGTCTCTAGTCCTCTCTCGTTACTCGGCCCTCATGCGCTCATCACAACTCCTTCTCCCTCTGTGGCGTAGAAACAAACACACACACACATCACAACTCCTATTCACTGTTGAACACGAGTAGCACAACCTCAACACAATTAACATTCCATTCATGCGAGTTCGATTGCTGTCTAGATAAAAACGCCCGTCTAAATCTGCACTCTCCTGCCCCCTTCAACTGCCGAGGTAAGCTCGGATAGCGCCCTGAAGACGAGTAGCCCCTTCGCCGAGGACATTGCCCAAGTTCTCGAGGTCGTCGCTGGCCGTGATGCCAAACTTGCGGACAAAGTCCTTGGCCGCCGATTCGAGATCGCCGTAGTCCTCCTCGGCCTCGTCCTCGGGCCGTCCAAAGTAAGCGTTGGATGAGATGGACGTGGCGCCCTCGAAGCCCTGCAGACGTCCCTTGGCCTCGGCCTGCGCGCTGGGATCGAAGGCTCCCTTTCCAAAGTACTCGTCTGAAGAGATGCCCTTTTGGTTGCCAAACTTGGAGCGCGCGTAGTTTTCCGACTCGTCTGCCGTTGCCTGGGTCAGTCGTCGGAGTAAGAGAACCATCATAGAGAACCTACCTTGAGCCGTCGCCTTCACAGGACCAACGGAACCGAAGCCACCGGCATTCTTCTTGGTCGTCGGGGCCGCCGCGGCTTTGCTACCGCTACCAATCTGTCCGAAGCCGAGACGCGCCATGCCCATCCCCAATCGCTCGGCATCAGCGCTCGACTTCTGTCCCGAGCCGGCGCCGCCCCTCGGAGGGCTCACGGGGGATGGAGACAGGATAGAGGCGGCACCGGTGCCGGACGAAGCAGCCTTGGTCGGCTGCTCCTCCTCGGCCTCTGGATCGTATCCCAACTTGGCGATGCGCTCAGCCTCTTCCTTTGCCTTCTTCTCTGCCTCGTCAAAGTCGATGACGTCGCCCGTGACCTTTTTGGCACCCAGCTTGGACGTCTTCTTGGCGCCGAGGACGTTGGTTTTCCGGGCACCGCTGGCGTTGGAGCCCGTGGTCTTTCGCAGGGCTGCAGACGTGGTGGTGCGGCTCGCGGCTGGCTTGGCTTCTCCCGCGTCGTCCGTCTTGCTGAGCGGTGACGTCGAGCGAGCAAGATCCTTTCCAGCGCCATTGCCCGCATTAAGAAACGGCGAGGGCGTCCGGCCAACAACAGGCGGCGTCGCCGTCCGCGAAACCGGAGGCGTGGGCCGCTTGATGGCGGGCTTGTCCCACGAAGAGAAGAAGTCGTCGTCAGCATCTTTGGCGGGAGTCGAAGCAGCGTCGGCGTCGGCAGATTCCGTCACGACGACCTCACCCGGGAACCTAGAAGTCAAGGTCAGCGCGCGGCGAGTAGACGGTCCCTCTGCGCATACTCCTTGGCGTCCCTTGCTGCGCGGCGCTTCAGCTCCTCCTTGTACTTGGTCGCCGCGTTGGACTGATACTTGATCTTGGAGTCTTTGCTGTTCAAGGCGGCGGTGCCTCCGTTTTGTTGAAAGAACTTGGTTGCCGACTCGTTACCTCCGACCTTCATCAGCCGAAGCTGATCCCATTGCCACTCTGAGCGCGTCGCCATCAGTAGCGGTCTCTGTGTTCTCAAGAGCCAAGAACATACGGTCTAGATTCGTCGATCGCACAAATGAGATGTGAACGCCGAGGTTGCGATGGTTGGAAGAGCAGTCGAGGCAGAGGTAGATGCCCAGAGGCACCGACGTCCACGTCGGATTCTTCTGACCGCAGTCAAAGCATATCTGCGCCGCAGCGTAAGCCAGAGACCATCTCGAGAAGCGCAGACCGAGTCGTCACCTACCTTGTTGGCCGGCTTGGACTTGAGCTTCTCAAAGATCTTGAACGACTGCTGCTTCGTCGCGAGGCCGCTCATCTTGCCGGGACGTCAGGGGCGAAAACAACGAGTATCTCGGTCGCAACGTCTCTGCAGAGCAACAAAAACAACCGGGAGAACAAGCACTGTCTCAGCGAGCACTGGACTCGACAAGATTCCAGACGAGGCCGGCAACCGTTTGGCGTCTCGCTTTGGAGAAGTGGCTCATTCAACAAATCGCGGGGCTGCTTCTGATTGGTCCGATTGCTGTCGACTCCGGTTTTTCGGGCGCCTACCCTGTACCTGGGGATATCGATAGCTTTTCAGCCTTGCTCGACCTGATATGATGAGATTTGCACATACATGATATTCATGCGACGAACTGCTCAAGCGATGAGACCGAACCTCCTATTGCGGACCACTCGTTCGGGCGCCTGCTCCACCTCGTTTCCGGGGCTCGCCTCCAGGACGTATAGCTCACAGACCGGCCTCGGAGCTGCGGCCGCGCCCAAGCAGAGACGACAGAGCATCACGCCGTTCAACGACAATGGATCGGTGCCGTGGAGGGAGCTCTCGGTGACGGAGAAGATGGCTCGGACGACGCAGCAGGGCTTCAACGGCGGCTTGATCGCCATCGGCCTCGTGCTAACGGTGCGGCCTCCAAAGTCCACCCTTGCCGGCCCAACACTGACACCAGCCAGGGGACCGTCGTCTATTTCCTCTGGACAGACGTCTTCTCCCCCGACAGCAAAGTCTCCCAATTCAACCGCGCCGTCGACAGAATCAAAAAAGACGCCAGGTGCATCCAGCTACTAGGAGAGGCCCACAGGATCACAGCCCACGGAGAAGAAACGATGAACAAGTGGCGGCGAGCTCGCCCTCTCTCGTGAGGCGCCCCTTTGATCTTGTACATATATACACACTCTGCTCCGGTCGCTGACGCCCATGCAGGTACTCTGAAAAAGTGGACGCTCGGGGAGACTCGCATCTCATGATGCACTTTTACGTGAGTGCGGCCGCACCGCAGACAGGCACAAGAGGCGCTGACGACATGACTATCAGGTCGATGGACCTCTGCAGGATGGCGTGGCGCAGCTGCACATGGTGAAGCGACAGGGCGAGAGCGACTATGAGTACAGGTATTTCTTCGTGGACGTCAAGGGGCATGATCGCGTCTACCTGGAAAAGGCCTCGCCCGAGACGGGCGCGGGGAAGAAGCAGCTGAGTCTCTTTGGCGTCAAATGGGGTCGATGAAGAGGCTGTCGAGTCGAGTCGAGAATACAAGACGTCTGCTCGGCAGGCTTCGGTCTTGGTTGACTGTCCAAGACGAGGGCGTCGTCGCAACATGACGCAGCACGCAGCCTCTTCCCCTCACTTGCTCTCCATCCGACTCCCTTCCCCTCACCTCCTCTTCCTCTTCTCTTCCCCCTCACCTCTCAAGCCACGGAGAGTGCTGCTGAAGAGAGATGAACGGAGCCTCCGTGAGAGTAACCTGCCGTCTCGAGCGAGCCGTCTCGCTCCCCCGCGCGTTATACCGCCCCAAACCGAGTCGCACCGTCATGTGAAGGTCATGCAGCTCAAATGGCACGTCGACTGTCTTGGGCGGCACGAGTTGTCGCACTCGTCCGCCACCGGCTCGGATTCGGTGTGGGCTGGAGGCTATCTGGATCCGGCAGTCCATCGGCTCGACTTGACGGAGATTTTACTCCTCATCTTGACTGCTGCTTTCTGCTCGATTGTGGTGCTTCTTGTGTCGATACGTTTGGTTGTTTGGTGGTTTGGGCTGTTATCAGCCTTACAGAATCATTGAAGCCGGGGGAAAACAGCTCGAACCCTGCCATCCCCAACACCATGATCCCATCACCAGCCAGATGCACGTGAAACCCGAGCTGCAATAACAGCCCCAAACCTCAGGATCCCCGGCCCGGCAAGGCAAGCCCTCGGGAAAGCACAACGAAGCGCCCTGGCGATCATGCAACCCTCCCCCCTCGTCTTCTCCTCACCTCCCCCAGACGGAGTGCGGGGGGGCCGCAAAAGAAGCCCGGGGCAAAAGTACGGTACATACATGGGATGGGATGCGACATGGCCAAGGTGGTGGTAAGCTGCGAGGTTTTGATTTTTTTTTTTAGGGCGGCAGATGGGAAGGGCGGGTGAAGACGGGCGGGCGGGAGAAACTACCGGGACGGGGAGGACGGGAGGACGGGAGGACGGGAGAGTGACGATGGGGACGATACAAAGGGTCGGGATGCATCGTTTCTTGTTCGGCTGCCGCATATAGCAGGTCGTCTCACGTTCTATCCGTCTCGTCAAGCCAAGGGCCAGACCAGACCTCGATGGCCGTCTCCAGCCGAGATGTCGCAGCCCTCTGAGTATCATCATAGTCGGTACATGCATCCATATTCGCACATATCCTCCCACACACTACCTACCCTTATGACTAGCGGCCGAGTAAAAGACACGCTCCCCGGCCGAGCTGACGAACAGTTCCCGGCCCGGCGCCGGTCTCCTCGCACCCCGGAAGAGCATCCACGGCGTGTCACCCAAGCGGGGATCCCCAACTCGACTCAACAAGGTTCAAACAAAACAAGGGTCTAGAAGCCCGTTCCATCATGCAAACCAGCAAGAAAAAAAAAACAGACCAAGGCATGACGAAGCACGCCATCTTGACAACAACGAGCCGCTCCTACACATTCTATCCCGTGAATAATCGAATAATCTCCCCCCAATCTCCCCCAATCTGGGATCATGATGTAAGCATCATCAATCCCGCTGACTCACTCCCCCGGCCCCCCTCGGCCCCCACCACCCGGAACACCGCGATTCGCTCTCGGCCAGCGGTGAGCAAACAAAGCCAACGCCACAAACCCCCCCCCCCCCCCCCCCCCCCTCCACCCCCCCCCCACCACCCCCCCCTCTTTTTTTTTTCTTTTTTTTTTTTTTTTTCTTTATATCCCCCTCCCCCCCCCCCCTCCCCTCCTCCCCACCCCCCCCCCCCCCGCACCACACCCCCCCCCGTGCCCCGACACCACAACACACACAACACACCACCCACCGCC
>NJES01000628.1:0-10838 GCA_002591395.1 Ophiocordyceps camponoti-rufipedis | reverse complement strand
TCCCACAGCTGTGAGGCCAGAGACTGATTCTCGGTCTGCAAGCTTTGAGGTAGCTTCGCGAGGGAACTCTCTGATGAGCTCGTCCGGGGCCGTCGTCACCTCCAGCAAGATCAAGAGTTCCGACTCGCAGACTTCAGCCGCTCATTTCAGACAGGCTGAAAGCTCGACGGCATCTTCAGCTTCCCGCAGTCGGCCTACTTCCTTTTCTGACTCCAACCATGTCTTCACTCCCTCTCAGTCTGATGCAGTGCGACCTCTTGACACCTCGACACTTATTTCACCAGAAAACACCAAAACCAACATTGTTCATTCTTTTAGAGTCAGCTTGAACGGCTCCGTCCAGTTCGCTGGCATTTCAGCGGCCAATCCTGGTCATCCCACTCATTCAAATTCTCCTTCTCGTGCAAGTTTCTTCAACTCGACGGCTGCTTCTCGAAGCGTTCATAATGACAAGACCTCGGCAATTGTCGCCGGCCCTGGATCTACTCACGTTGAGACCCCGACAGGTCCCAAGGCTACGAAACTTAGACGGGTCGGCAGGTGTAGGACACAGCCATCATCAGTTTCATCTGACGGTCGCGATTTTCCCCAATCTGCGACCGGCATTTCTCAGGGCCCGGAGCTGGACGAGGCACAGGCGCAAGCTCTGAACCCTGCGAGAAAGTCCAGACATGGTCGATGCGGAGCGCACTCTTCCACCGATGACTCTGGCCAACATCATCCTACTTCGGTTTCGATTGCTAGCGACTCAAGAGCTTCCGCGACCAGACACGCTGGACCTGATTTAACGGCCACTGGCTCAAAGGCTCAAGCTGACAGCCTGGCCGCTGGCTCGAGGACTACACCGCCACAGGCCAAGCGCCCTCTGGAAACATCCATGACATTCATCGCCGCCTTTGAAGCGTCGGCGGATTCGAATCTCATCCATGGCGTAAACTCGACCGGGTATCCTACCGTCAGCTTTGCGGCACCTACCTGGCAGAGAAGCTGGGGTCATAGAGTCCTCTATCTGTTGCCGACACTCATTGTGCTGAGCCGATGGTTGACTTGAGAGAGGGCTCGCAGAAAGAACAAATATCTGAGCCTCACAGGATCGCATCGTCACCGAGTTCACGATGTCGGCAAGCATAGGCATGAAAGCGGGCGCTTCAGCGCAAGAGAGGCGCTGCCCTCAATCGATCTGAGTGACGTCAAGCAGCGAGCGGCGCGAGGGGCGGTGGAGCATTGCCACGGGAAGAGATGGTGCAGCGAGCGGATCATCGACGAGTCATTGGGCCTGTCTCGAGTTGACAGACGAGGGAGTTTCGTGACTCGTGTCCGAGCTGTATCACGGACAGAGATAAAGATCAAGTCGAAACGAAAAAGCTTGTACCACAGAGACAAAGCTTTAGACGTTGAAATACAATAAAAGGGAGTTGCAACGGGAGGACGGAAGGGCTGAAGTCGGAGTTGGGTGGTGAGACGTGTGGTGTGTTGAGACAAGGTGAGACGGCGTGTCAGTCGTTGGTTTCGAAGAGGGTAGCTTCCGACGGAAAGACCGGGGTCTGGAGGACTTGGAGGGACTGGTCACTGGAGGGACGGGACAAGACGGGCCAGGGGAAGAGGAATGTGAGCGTCGTATTCGTCCGTAGGCTGAAGGCTAGAGAAGGCTTGAGATATAAGCCTCAATGCGGGAAGCTTTTTTTAGCCGGGCCACGAGGGGAACCGCAAACAGCCACAGTGCAGGCGGGAGGAGGCGGATCTGAGCGGCTGCGTTGCTGCCTGGGGAGAGTTGTAGGGGTCGTATGGGTGAAAGTTGTAAGAGTTGTAGGTACTAGTTATAGAGAGTTGCTAGGCAGTTGCAGCGAGTTTGTAGGACGCGAACGAGGGAGACTGTTTTCCTTTGCTGATGACATTCATCGATTATCTCGTCGGAAGGATCTGAAACGACCTGGACTTGATGGATGACGAGGAGGAGAGCGGAACCGACCCTTTGTAGCGGGTACGCAGCAGGACGGGAAATGGTGCGGCAGATTGCGCGGGCGCCGACCGAGGGGCGTCGAGTAGCCGATACACGGTACAGTGCCGAGACAGTGCTCAGCCGGGGCTGCTGTCGTCACGTCCAGCGTTGGGGCCAAGTGGAAACGCCTCGGGCAGAGCCTCCATGGGAGGGGGAGGGGGCCTGGGGCCAGTGCTGTCAGATGGATGGAGGGATGGACGGACAAGTTCAGGAGGCCGTGGATCCATCTGGGGGCATCCGTCCGTCCATCCAGGCCATCCACATCGACCATACCGGCTGACAGGGGCCCTACCTGCGGCTGCAGTGCGCCTGGAGGTCCATGGACGTCCAACCCGCCATCCCTCCCTCCATCCTACCTACGGCTGCACCACAGCGGACACCACAGCGGGAGGTAGAGACAGTACGAACGCGCACCGTGGTCCGTCGGCCGCCCGCTGAGCCCCAACTTGACGCCTCCCGCCGTCCGCTGCTGGTCGCTTCGCCCTGCATCGACGACCTTTGACGACGACAACGACGACGACGACGACGGCTTCTTTTACCTCTGCTGCTACCTACCTACTACTACATACACTGGTATAGGTAATCGACAGCGCGCGCTGCCCTGTCTTCGACGCCCACTGTTCTCCGGCTCTGCGCTCCCCGCCGCTCTCATTCGACGCCGGCTTTTGCGCCCGTCTGCGACTCCTTTATCACGACCCAGCCCCGACGACGAGAGAGAGAGAGACACACACACACACACACAAACACACGCGCGCACTCTCACACACTCACAAAGAGAGCATGGGCGGGCTCAGGCCTTGATCCTCTCTCGTCTCATAACCCTCCCGTCCATGCCCATGGCCCAGCCTTCCTGGTGACAATGTCGGACAATGCGGCCGCCCGCTTCAGCTCCCTCACGAGCGCAAGCAACAGCACAGACGGCAGCTCGCGCACCCTCAAGCCTGCGACTCCGCCTCCGCTGGCTCCCTCGTCGTCGACCTCATCATTGTCGGCTTCGCCATCCGCTCGGCATATACACCGTGCCCATCGCGATCTCGACGCCAGTCCCGACCTTCGGCCCAAGTGAGTCCGGACCGGCCCCATGTCTTGCTCCCTCCCCATCCGCCGCTGACGAAAGCCCCCTTCTCCCCTTTCTATAGGCCGCCGCCTCACGACGATGCCTACGTCGCCGCCCCTCGCGGCTCGCAATCGTCCATGGCCAATGGCAGCGGTCGCCGTGACGGTGCCGCCCCCGACGCTTCTCGCGCCAACTCAATGGTCGCCCCTTGGGCTTCCAGCACGCCGCCGCCTCCTCCTCCAAAGGGTCCGCTGAACGCGACTTCACACGACGACTCCAGCGATGGCACCTCGGCCGTATCGCAGTTCTCCACGGCCCTGGGCCTCTCCGGCCTCCGCCACGGCGCCGTGCCCCCGGATATCCCCGAGTCCCCCGACACGTCCTACTTCCCCGTCGACGCTCGCCGGCCGTCGCTCGCCAGCATCACAACGGCCAGTAGTCAGGGGTCCAGAACTAGCGGCACGCGCGGCGGCTACCGCAAGCTCCAAGGCTTCTTTGGCGAAGAGTTTCCCGGGCGCGATAGCTCCGAAACTAGCCTGACCGCATCCGTCGTCGGCAAGGACCAGCGCGCCCGATCTTACAGCCACACCCGCCCCTCCCAGCGAGACCGCAACTTCTCCAATGCCACTGATCCGAGAGACGCCTCGCCTTCCTCATCTCGCCCGAGGACCCCCGTGCCCTCATCTCAGGTCGTCCCCTTTCTCTACCAGGACAACAACGTACGCTGCTCCCCCTTTCCCCTTCCCCCTCTCCCTTCTCGCTCTCCGTTATACTTTCTCGCCAGAGTAGCGTCTCTCATACCTCTACTGCTGCTTCCCCTCCCCACACGCCAATCATGACGCCTCTCTCTTTCTTGCCTGGCTCGCCGCTAGCACATCCCCGGCTGACTGCTTCCAGGACATCGCCCGTTACGGGGAGGCGCCCATCAGGGATATTATGGCCGGTCCTGACCGAGAGCGATACGAAGCCTCGTCTCCCGCGCCCCTGATTCCCCCAAAGACCTTGACCTCGTCCCGGTCTGCGAACCCTCTGGCTCACCTCCCCGGCCATCACCGGCACCACCGGAGCAACGAGGACCCGAGAGGCACCCCCCGGCCTTCCACCAGCCGGGACCCATCCCACGCCGCGGCCACGACGCCCAGCCTTCGCGAACGCGGTTCCTCGGTCAACATGCCCGGCCAGAGAGCGAGGGCCCAGAGCCCGGCGGCGCCCGGCGGCAACGGAGCCTCCAAAGCCGGCGCCTCCGACCCGCCGACGTCGCCCGTCAAGAGAGGCTTCCTCGGTCGCCTCCGCCGTAACAAGGACAAGGATAGGGACAGGGACAGGGATAGGGATAATAGGGATAGGGACTACCGAGCCCGAGATGAAGGCGTTTCCGCCAATTCTCGCGATCTCCCCCAGCCCGCTCGCCCTCTCCAGGCCAAGGCTTCCAAGACGGACTTCTCCAGGCCGGCCCTGTCTCCGCCTCAGGCTCAGGGGCACTGGCCCGGGGCCGTCGATGCCGCCTCCCGCGGACAGTCGTTCAACAAGTTCCCCTTCACCAGGAATAAGACGCGTCCCAGCCAGCGCAATGACTTGGGCGACGAGGCCATCGGCCCTACGGACCCTCAGCAGCGCAGCGAGCCCCCCGACAGCAGCGTCTTCCACCTCGACACCGACCTCAACGACATGGAGGGCATCTTGCAGCCGCCTGCCACCGTCGTGCCTACTGACGCGCCCGCCCCCAACAACCCCGACGGCGAGCGGAAGGACTCGGCCATCGAGCAGCCCAAGGGCGGCTGGGATGCGCCCGACAGTTGGGCCGTCCGCCGCGACACCGAGGACGCGTCCATCGTCTACGACTTGGATGAGACGGAGGAGTCGCCTCGGCCCGAGGAGAAACTGGCCCCCTACTTCATCCGCATCTTCCGCTCCGACGGCACCTTTTCCACTCACTCGATGCCCCTCGACTCCTCCTCGTCCGACGTCATCTCGCAGGTGGTAAAGAAGACGTACGTCCTGGACGGGCTAGAGAACTACCACATCATTCTCAAGAAGCACGACCTCATCCGCGTCCTCACGGCCGCCGACAGGCCCCTGCTCTTGCAGAAGCGTCTGCTGCAACAAGTTGGCTACGAGGAAAAGGACAGGATCGAGGATCTCGGCCGCGAGGACAATGGCTACCTCTGCCGATTCATGTTTCTGTCGGCGCGAGAGAGCGACTTTCACGCAAAGACTAATGATCTGGGCTTTTCGCGCTCTCAGAAGATTAACCACGTCGACCTTTCGGGCCGCAACCTCGTCACCATTCCCATCTCGCTCTACTCCAAGGCGGCTGACATCACCTCGCTTAACCTGTCGAGGAATCTGTCGCTGGACGTACCTCGAGATTTCATCCAGTCTTGCAAGCACCTGCGTGACATCAAGTTCACCAACAACGAAGTTCGCAAGCTGCCCGTCAGCCTCAGCCGCGCCAGCAGGTTGACCTTTCTCGACGTCTCCAACAATCGGCTCGAGCAGCTGGAAAATGCCGAGCTCAACAGCCTCACGGGCCTGCTCAAGATGAACCTGGCCAACAACCGGTTGACGCGGCTGCCGGCCTACTTTGACGCCTACCAGGCCCTACGGAGCCTGAACATCTCGTCCAACTTCCTCGACGCCTTCCCGCCCTTTTTGTGCCAGCTGCGGAGCCTCGTGGACCTGGACATGAGTTTCAACGCCATCGCCCGCCTGCCGGAAGAGATTGGCAACCTCAAGAATCTGGAAAAGTTTCTCATCACAAACAACAAGCTCACCGACGAGGTGCCGGCCGGCTTCCGAGGCCTGACGAGTCTGCGCGAGCTCGACATCAAGTTCAATGCCATGACCAGTATCGACATCATCTCGGAGCTGCCCAAGCTGGAGATTCTGTGCGCGGCTCACAACAACGTTTCTTCGTTTTCGGGCAAGTTTGAGTGCATCCGGCAGCTGAAGCTCAACTCGAACCCGCTCAACAAGTTTGAGTTCACGGAGCCGGTGCCGACGTTGACGACGCTGAACCTGTCGCACGCCCAGTTGGTGAGCATTGACTCGGCCTTTGTTCACATGATGAACCTGGAGCGACTGGTGCTGGACCGCAACCACTTCGTGACGATACCGCAGCAGATTGGGATTCTGAGCCGGCTGGAACACTTTAGCGTCGCCAACAACGCCGTGGCCGAGCTGCCGCCGCAGATTGGCTGCCTCGCGGAGCTGCAAGTGCTGGACGTACGCGGCAACAACATATCGAAGCTGCCGCCCGAGATCTGGTGGGCCAACAAGCTGGAGACGTTCAACGCGTCGTCCAACGTGCTCGACTCGTTCCCCAAGCCGTCTTCGAAGCCACCGCGAGCTCCCGGAGGCGGGACCGGTGCCGGCAATGGCGGGGATGAGTCGGCGTCGGTTCCGGCGGGACCGCCTCCGACGCAGAACGGCAAGCTGCAGGCGCCGACGGCACTGACGGCCGCGCCGAGTTCGGAGGAGTTGTCGGAGGAACGGCGGCCGAGTCAGGGGTCGAGCACGCTGCTCAGCGTGGGCCCGTCACCGGTACAGGCGGCGGCCGACCGCAAGGGTTCTGTGGTTTCGGTGTACGGCAAGGGCGGGCGCAAGACGTCGGTGGTATCGCGGGCGGCGTCGTCGCAGGCCGGGTCGACGAGCTCGGGCGTAACGGCGCCGACGAACCCTAGGAAGGACTCGGGTGTCTCGTCGAAGCTGACGACGACGTTCGCCGGTTCGTTACGCAACCTGTACCTGGCCGATAACCGGCTCGAGGACGACGTGTTTGACCAGATCACGCTGCTGTCGGAGCTGCGGGTGCTCAACCTGTCGTACAACGAGGAGATTACCGACATGCCGCAGCGGTCCATCCGCAGCTGGCCGCAGCTGGTGGAGCTGTATCTGTCCGGCAACGGGTTGACGAGCATCCCGGCCGACGACCTGGAGGAGACGAGTCTGCTGCAGACGCTGTGCATCAACGGCAACCGCTTCACCAACCTGCCGGCAGACATCTCGAGGGCCAAGAAGCTGGCCGTGTTTGACTGCGGCAATAACTTCCTCAAGTACAACATCTGCAATGTTCCCTACGACTGGAACTGGAACCTCAACCCCAACCTGCGCTACCTCAACCTGTCTGGCAACAAACGACTGGAGATTAAGCAGACGGGCGGCGGCGGCGGCGGCGATGGCCACGGAGCCGGCAACCGGGAGCAGTACACCGACTTCAACCGGCTGAGCAACCTGAGGGTGCTGGGCCTCATGGACGTGACGCTGACGCAGCCCAGCATCCCCGACCAGAGCGAAGATCGACGCGTGCGCACGTCGGGGTCGCTGGCGGGTCATCTGCCGTACGGCATGGCGGACACGCTGGGCAAGAATGAGCACCTGTCGACGGTAGACCTGGTGGTCCCGCGCTTCAACTCGTCCGAGACGGAGATGCTGCTGGGCCTGTTTGACGGCCAGGCTCTGTCAAGCGGCGGCTCCAAGATCGCCAAGTATCTACACGAGAACTTTGGCCACATCTTTGCCATGGAGCTCAAGGGCCTCAAGACTCGACAGAACGAGACGCCGGTGGACGCGCTGAGACGGGCCTTTTTGGCGCTCAACAAGGACCTGGTGACGATTGCGGTACAGCCGCAGCACGCCGAGGAGCGACCCAAGACGCGAGGGACTGCGCAGCCGGTGGTGCTGAGCCGCGAGGACCTCAACTCGGGCGGCGTGGCGACGGTTGTTTACTTCCAGGGCACCGACCTGTACGTGGCCAACGTGGGCGACGCGCAGGCCATGGTGATTCAGATGGACGGCACTCACCAGATGCTCACTCGCAAGCATGATCCGGCCGAGGCTTCGGAACGGTCCCGGATCCGCGACGCCGGCGGTTGGGTGTCGCGGAACGGACGGCTCAACGACCTGCTGCAGGTATCGCGGGCCTTTGGCTACGTCGACCTGATGCCGGCCGTTCAGGCGGCGCCGCACGTCAGCAGCATGAAGATGGGCGACAAGGAGGACATCATCCTGCTGGCGACGAGCGAGCTGTGGGAGTATCTGGCTCCGGGCCTCATCACCGACATCGCCCGGGCCGAGCGACGCGACCTGATGCGGGCGGCCCAGAAGCTTCGCGACCTGGCCGTGGCCTACGGCGCGTCGGGCAAGATCATGGTCATGATGATCAGCGTCGCCGACCTCAAGCGGCGCATGGAGCGCTCCCGCATGCACAGGGGCGCCAGCATGTCTCTCTACCCTTCGGGCGTCCCCGACGAGGCTCAGGCGCTGTCGACGACGCGCAGGGGTCGCAAGGCCAAGGGCGACGTGCTCGACTCTTCGCTGGGCCGGCTCGAGGCTGAGATTCCGGCTCCCACGGGCAACGTGTCCATCGTCTTCACCGATATCAAGAACTCGACCAACCTGTGGGAGATGTATCCGAGCGCCATGCGATCCGCCATCAAGCTGCACAACGAGGTCATGAGACGTCAGCTGCGACGCATCGGAGGCTACGAGGTCAAGACGGAGGGCGACGCCTTCATGGTGTCGTTCCCCACGGCCACGTCGGCCCTGCTGTGGTGTTTCGCCGTCCAGTTGTCGCTGCTCGACGTCAACTGGCCGTCGGAGATTCTCAGCTCCATGTCGGGCCAGTCCGTCTTCGACAAGGACAACAACGTCATCTTCAAGGGCCTGTCGGTTCGCATGGGCATTCACTTTGGCGACTGCGTCAGCGAGACGGATCCCGTCACCCGTCGTATGGACTACTTCGGGCCCATGGTCAACAAGGCGGCCCGAGTCTCGGCCGTGGCCGACGGCGGTCAGATCACCGTCTCGACCGACTTCATCTCGGAGATCCAGCGCTGTCTGGAGACGCACTCGGCCGACCGCGCCGGTTCGGTCACTACCGTTGATGATGACGTTGACGACGATCTGTCTCACGCGGCTGCCATCCGCAAGGACCTGGCTGCCCTCACCTCGCAGGGCTTCGAGGTCAAGGAGATGGGCGAGAAGAAGCTCAAGGGGCTCGAGAACCCGGAGATGATGTACTCGCTCTACCCTCACGGTCTGGCCGGCCGCGTCGAGTATCACCTGAGGCACGAGCGCCGCGAGGCCGCCGCAGCCGCCGGAGTGGCCGTCGAGGAGCCGCGTCCGGCCGGCCCGGGGCCCGAGTTGTCGTTCGACCCGGACACGCTGTGGGCGCTGTGGAGCGTCAGTCTCCGGCTCGAGATGCTGTGCAGCAGCCTGGAGAAGGACAACGCCGATGGTGCGGCCTTGTGTCAGCCCGAGACGGGGGTGCTGGACCGCATGAAGGCGAGGACCCACGACGTGACGGATCAGTTTCTGATCAACTTTGCCGAGCACCAAGTGAGCCGGATCGAGGTGCGTTTTCCGTCCAATTCCTCTTGTTCTTGAATTTCCTGTGCTGACTCTCCCTCACAGACATGCATCTCGACGCTCGCCATGCGCCATCTCGCCGTCGGAGGCGGCCCCTTGAAGGAGCTTGCCGACCTGCGAGCGCCCATGGACTCGATCCTCGAGTTCTTCGTGCAGCAAAAGAAGGAGCTCGACCTTTACCGCAAGACGTTCGGCTCCCTACACCGGACGGACGACGCCGCGGCCGCCGAGGTGGAGGAGCTGGACGGAGATGAAGAGGAAGTCGAGGGTGAGACCGACTGAGGGGCCCATGTGCCTTTTGTCGTGTACTCGAAGGGAAAAGGGGGGCTGTGGTTTGGGGCGTAAAGGAAAGGGGTCAATGGGGTGTTGGGATGACCTCGTGAGCATGGTTTGGACGAGGAGGGGCGAGGTTTGGGGGTCTGGGGAGTTGGGCTTTGGCTACCGGGTATGTTCTTGACGGGGGCGTTGATCTGGGTGGTTTTCGTATTCCCCCTTTTTCGTTGTCTTTTTTTTCTTTTCTTGGTCTGCGAGCTTCGTCTTGAACATGTTGGCCTGTTTGTTTTGTTTGCTCTGCGCGTGTCTTTGGGGGTATGTCAACATGATGGATGGGGGATGTGCATTCCTTCTTCTCGTTGAATGGCATAGGCTTTAGTGTGTACGAGAATGACGATGGTTCTTGATTCTTGTCATTCGGGTCTGACCCTGTAATGATTTGTTTAACCTTGCACTACTTTTCTAGACGGAAAGCAATGACCATCTTCTCCGTTACCAATACATCAGAAAAGATCTGCTGATAGACTCACGCAGTCGCGTATCGCGGCTTTCTCGTCACACGCCTCATGATATACACCCGCGGCGCCATACGAGGACCGATCCACGCACCGGCCGTATACCGTCTCACGACATCCCTGAAGCGCGCGACGCGAGCACCGAGGCCGACGACGCGATGATGATGATGATGATGATGAGTCTTTGGGGACGGAGGGGAGCCGGGGGGTAGGAACTCGATGCCGTCGTAGCCGAGGACGAGGGCGACGACTTGCCAGTTTCCGAGGGCGGCGGAGGGGTCTTGCATGAGGGCGTAGTCCATTCTTTCCCAGAAGGAGGGGTGGGAGAGGAGGGGGGTGTTTTCCGTCTTGTCGATGAGGAGGATGGGGGTTTGGGTTGGGGTTGTTTGGGGGAGGGCTAGGGGGAGGCCTTGGCGGTTTTGGGAGAAGAGGGTTAGGCCGGTGATGCAGGTCAGGCCGTCGGCGTGGGCGGTGATGATGGTTGGGGGGGGGGATCCGTCGGGGTGGGTTGATGGGGTGCGGGTGATGAGGTCTTGGAGGTGGGAGAGGGCGTCTCCGCCTGGGTAGTTTAGGGAGGAGAGGAGGAGCATTGCCGTGCTTGCTGTTGCGGTTACCAGGACGGAGG
>NJES01000627.1:0-10878 GCA_002591395.1 Ophiocordyceps camponoti-rufipedis | reverse complement strand
GGATAAAGAAAAAAAGGAAAAATAGAGAAGAAGAAGAGGAGGAAGAAAAAGAAGAAAGGAGAAAGGGGGGGGAGAAGGGGGGGGGATGTGATTAAATAGGCCATGACGGGGAGACAATAGATTCTCGCTTGCATTCAGCAGACATCATAGGATATTAGGAAAGGCGACTACCTCAACAAAGTCGTTGAGTTGAGTCTGCTGCAGGGCCAAGGCTAGTTGGACAAGCAAGCATCATTGATGACTCGACTCCGGGGAGTTTGGGCAAAAAGTTTTCACTCGAGGCACAAAGGCTCGCTTGCAAAGGCCGTGATGGATGCCGACTTGAGCAGCGCAGGGCCAGAAGATGATGACAGAAGGAGATGGGAAGAGACGAAGCCGCCTACCTGCTCGAGCTCCCAGTCCTTGCCACGACGGCCTCGAGGCCCCTGGGCAGCGGCGGAGCCTCGCTCTTCACTACCGCGGGCCGACTCGCCGCCATTCCGGGGATTCTTCCTCGGCTGCTTGGCGTTCTTCTGCATGCTGTGCTTGAGTTGCGCGTGAAGCTGGGCGGCAAGCTCTTTGTGCTCGTCATCAAAGGGGCGGATGCGGTCGGCGAGCACCCAGTCGTCCCACGTGTTTTTCCAGCCTTTGTAGTGCACCTTGAAGCGATGGCCATCGCCGGGCTTGTTTCCGGGCTGCACGTCCATTATCTTGGCTTCGTAGAGCATGTCCATGTGGAAGCAGAGAACCTTTTCGTCTTTGCTGAACGGCGGTGCCTGCTGGTTGCGAGCGGGAGCCATGGCCAACTTTAAGGGCGGGCGAGTTGCGCTGGATGACGAGGCGAACTGATGGGATGAGAGGGCTGAGAGGTAGCAGCTGTTCACGATGTCGGCTTGTGTGTGAAGCAGATACTGAAAAGTCAGGCCTGGCAGAGGAGGTTTAGGCGAAAGGAAGAAGCTGGCGGGGGAAACGGATGAGGCGAAGTGAGTGAGTGAGTCGAGACGCGACTTTTGGGGACAGTGCCTGCACAGTGCGGTGGCCCAACAGGGCAGAGGCTACAGCGGGCCACGGCGCGTGCCGTTGGGCGCTCCAGGCGTTGAGAGAGCCGCTGAGGTCAGTGCGAGACTGCGAGTGCAGAAAGCCGTGCCCGCTTTCTACATCGCACAGTGCTGTCTTTACACGGCAGCCGGCATTGATGCCTTGGACTTTTCTCGCTCTCGTTGTGAGGAGACTGTGAAACTCGAGCTTTTAAGCAAGACAGGAGAAGAGTCTGACGCAGACTCTGATGCTATCTCTTCCATCTGAAGTCTTTCAAGTGAGGCCCGCAGCCGAGGCACAGTACGGATACTCGGCTGGATCTCGCGATGGCTTCAGTTCTCTTCTGTACTTGCTGTCTATATGTTTTTTTTTCACACTGACTGTTGTTATATTCGACTGCTTACTTCCTCAGACTCGGGGTCGAATCAAGTTGTTGTCAGTCAACTTATGGCGGACTGTTCTCCGAAACTTCAAGGCTCTCAGCCACTGTGGCCAATCGCGGCGGTGCACCTTGATAGCATAAAAAAGCTCCTCTCACCTCTTCACTTCTTCAACTCTGTTTCGCCTTGATGCTCATCAACCCCTTTCTTTCTCTCTACTCCAATCTCCTTTTCTACCAGTTCCTCAACATCCATGGCTCAACTCCCCGATCCCACCGTCGACCTCGATTGGTCTGGCTATGGCGGCTCCATTCAGCAGCACTTCGCCCGCCAGGCCACTGCCAACCCAGACCGCACATGTGTCATCGAAACCAGCTCAGCGGAAGCGCCCGAGAGGCGATTCACCTACAGCCAGATCTATCAGGCGTCTAATCTCCTCGCTCATCACCTCAGCGAGGCCGGCGTCACAAACGGTGATGTCGTCATGATCTGGGCGCATCGCTCCGTCGACCTGGTCGTGGCCATCATGGGGACTCTGGTATGCTGAAGCCCGGGCCTCACCCACTGCTGGGATCACCGCTGACTCCACTGCTTCAAGGCGTCTGGCGCCACTATGAGCATCCTGGATCCCCTCTACCCGCCTACCCGGCAGCAGATTTACCTTGAAGTCGCTCAGCCTTGCGCCCTGGTCAACATTGACCGCGCAACGCAAGAGGCCGGTCCTCTGGCGCCTCTGGTCCGGCGATACATTGACGAGGACCTGAAGCTCAAGACCGAAGTCCCCTCTCTGCGTATTCGCGACGATGGCTTCCTCGAGGGCGGCCTGGTTGATGGACGCGACGTCTTCGCTCCCGTCAGATCCAAGGCTGCCAGCCCCCCTGACTCGCTGGTCGGTCCCGACAGTAACCCGACCTTGTCCTTTACATCGGGCAGCGAGGGACGTCCCAAGGGCGTACTGGGTCGCCATTATAGCCTCGTCAGGTACTTCCCCTGGATGGCTGAGAGGTTCAACCTCACGGCCGAAAGCAAGTTCACGCTGCTGTCCGGCATCGCCCATGACCCTGTGCAGAGAGACATCTTCACGCCGCTCTTTCTCGGAGCACAGCTGTTGGTCCCTTCCAAGGAGGACATCCAGCACGAGAAGCTCGCCGAATGGTTCCGCCAGCATCAGCCGACCGTCACTCACCTGACCCCAGCCATGGGCCAGATTCTCGTGGGTGGTGCTACGGCAGAGTTTCCCGCCTTGGATCGGGCCTTCTTTGTCGGCGATGTCCTGACGACCAGAGACTGCAGAAGTCTGAGGCGCCTGGCCGTCAACTGTAACATCGTCAACATGTACGGCACCACCGAGACCCAGAGAGCTGTGAGCTACTTTGAGATCCCTAGTCGAGCCAAGGACCCAGACTTCTTGGACAAGCTCAAGGATACCGTTCCCGCCGGCAGGGGCATGCAAAACGTACAGCTTCTTGTCGTCGACCGGCAGGATCCCAAGAAGTTGTGTGCCGTAGGTGAGGTCGGCGAGATCTACGTCCGCGCCGCGGGATTGGCCGAGGGCTACCGGGGCGACGCGGCGCTCAATGAGCAAAAGTTCCTCGCCAGCTGGTTCGTCGACAACGACAAGTGGCTCGAAGCCGACCGCAAGGCCGACAAGGGCGAGCCGTGGAGGGAGTATTACCGCGGACCCCGTGACAGGCTCTACCGCACCGGCGATCTCGGCCGCTACCTAGAGACAGGCGATGTTGAGTGCACCGGGCGTGCTGATGACCAGGTCAAGATACGCGGATTCCGTATCGAGCTCAACGACATTGACAGCAACTTGAGCCAAAGCCTCCTGGTCCGAGACTGCAAGACGCTGGTGCGGCGCGACAGGAACGAGGAGCCCACGCTCGTCAGTTACGTCGTCCCGGAGCTCAACGAATGGCCCAAGTTTCTCGCGGCACAGGGCCTGGACGACGTCGACGATCAGGGGACCGACGTCGGGCCTACAAAGGTCTACTTGACGCGCTTCAGACGCATGCAGACGGAGCTGCGAGATCATCTCAAGGGCCGCCTGCCGAGTTACGCCGTGCCCACGACCTTTATCGTTCTCAATAGGCTACCGCTGAACCCGAACGGCAAGGTGGACAAGCCTAATCTACCTTTCCCGGATATTATAGAGCAGACCAGAGACGCGTCGGACGAGGACAGGAAGCGGTGGGAGTCCCTGACGGAGACGGAACGTCTGGTGGCGACCAAATGGGCAGACCTGATCCCTGGCCTGAATGCCAAGACGATTTCTCCTCAGAATGACTTCTTCGACCTCGGCGGCCACAGCCTCCTGGCGCAGCAGATGCTTCTGGTTGTCCGCAAGACGATGGGGGCCAACGTCTCCATCAACGCCCTCTACGACAAACCGAGCCTTGCCGGCTTCAGCGCCCGGGTTGACAGAGAGCTGGGCGCCGCTGCAGGGAACGATGAACAAGAGAGCCAAGGCCCGTCCTACGCCGACTCTCTCAATGATTTGATTCAGAAGCTGCCCGACTCGTTCCGGTCCGCCGATCCCGCCACAATTCGAGCCAAGGCTGCGCCGACGGTGTTCCTCACGGGTGCCACCGGCTTTCTCGGCGCCCATCTCATCAAAGACATCTTGGATCGAACCAGCCGTTCCGTGTCTGTCATCGCTCATGTTCGAAGCGTCAAGGATTTCGAAGAGGCCTTGTCCAGGCTGCGCCGCTGTCTAGAGGGCTACGGCCTGTGGCAGAACGAGTGGTCGTCGAGGCTCAGCTGTGTGGTTGGTGACCTCAACAAACCGCGGCTCGGCATCGACGACGAGTCGTGGAAGATGCTGACCGAGACGGTCGACGTGGTGATTCACAACGGGGCCACCGTCCACTGGGTCAAGCGCTACAAGGACATGATGGCCGCCAACGTCATGTCGACCGTAGACGCCATGATGCTCTGCAACGAGGGCAAGCCCAAGACGTTTACCTTTGTCAGCTCGACCAGCGTCCTGGACACGGATCACTATGTCGAGCTGTCGACGAGGCAGATCGGCACGGGTCAGGGAGCCGTGTCCGAGGACGACGACATGATGGGCAGCCGGACGGGCCTCGGCACCGGCTACGGCCAGTCCAAGTGGGTTTCGGAACAGCTGGTTCGTGAGGCCGGTCGCCGGGGCCTCCGCGGCTCCGTCGTGCGGCCGGGATACATCCTGGGCAACTCGGAGACGGGAGTCTGCAACACGGACGACTTCCTCATCAGGCTGCTCAAGGGCTGCATCCAGCTGGGCGTGCGGCCACGCATCGTCAACACGGTCAACTCGGTGCCGGTCAACCACGTGGCCAGGGTGGTGGTGGCATCGGCCTTGAACCCGCTGCCCGACGGCGTGCACGTCATTCACGTCACGGGACATCCGCGGTTGAGGATGCACGAGTATCTGTCGCTCCTCGAGTTTTACGGGTACAAGGTGTCCGAGGTCAGCTACAGCGACTGGAAGGACGAGCTGGAGAAGTACGTGTCGGCGGGCGGACAGGAGAAGGACCTCGAGCAGAACGCACTGATGCCCCTATTCCACTTCTGCGTCAACGACCTGCCAGCGACGACGCGAGCGCCAGAGCTCGACGACCGGAACGCCGTCAGGGTTCTCAAAGAGGACGCGGAGAACTGGACGGGCGTGGACGAGAGCGCGGGCCTGGGCATCGGCAGGGAAGACGTCGGCAGGTATCTGGGATATCTGGCCGAGTTTCGGGAAATCGGCTGGCCGTCGGGAAAGGGCCGTCCCCTACCAGAGGTCAAACTGACCCCGGAGCAGCGAGCGGCGGCCGACGCCATGGGCGGGCGAGGCGGGAAGGGGAAGGGCCGGTGAAGTGGGTTGTGAAGAGACCTAGTTGGGCATTCCGGGGGCGACGTTGCAGTGAAGATTTATCCGGTGTTTATAGAGCTAGACCTTGGTTGATTACTCGTTCACGAGGAAAGGGGATCGTGAAAAGGGGGAATTATGAATAGGGGGACAAGGCAGAGGATATAGTGCGAGATATTGGATATTGACACTGTACGTCATTAGCCGTCCCACCGGTCAAGGTAACTTCAACGCGAGGCAATGAGAACCCGCAACAACCACCATCTCCTGGCGTATTTCTGACTTATCACGGCGTCAGACTCTGTTACACCCTCACAAGCCTCAGTAACCATCATCCGCCATATACGAGTACGAACATACAAGGACAGTCGCGGGAAGCGACGGGAGGCAGCCGTCAAACCTCGTCAAAGACCCAAACAAACACCCACCATGACGCCTCCCACGGAACAAGAGATCCTCACCAACTACCTCATCCAACCAGGCCCCCTCATAAACATCACAACCTTGCCGCAATTCCAGTCCCTCTTCCCCACTCACCTGCGCAACTCGCCCATGATCCGCACCCTCTTCCGCGACCTCCAGGAGCAGCGCGGCCTGACAGTCGACGCGGTGCGTCGCAGCATCACGGCCGAGACGCTGCAAGGCGAACGCCTCGTCAAGCAAATGCTGCGTCAGGAGCGCGACGCCCTGGTCCTCGACCCGGATATCGAGCTTGATATCGAGCAGGAGCTCGGTGACGACACCGCTGCGAAAGAGCCGGTGGCGCGCCAGCTGGAGTTCCTGGTGCACCTTATCAACAATTCCATCAAGATGCTGACGGCCAAGGTGGAGATGATGGTCGAGGAGGAGCTGGAGCTGGTGGAGCGCGCAAAGGAGGCGGCTGGCGGGTTGAGCGATTTGCGCTACGGCAGGTTTGAGAATGGGGAGTTGGGCGGGCAGGTCACTGAAGGCGTGCAGATTTTCTGCGACACGTGTCATTACAAGCGGCTGGGGAGGAGAAGCTCGCAATGAGCATCGAGGCATTTGGCGACGGTGTTTATGTGTGAAAGCAGTGACGCTCTTCCGACCAAAACATGCTGCCCGTATCCAAACATCCGAGCCGAAATTACACTGGTGTTGACGGACGGACTACAGTCTTGTCCTAACATCCGACCGGCCCGTGCTCCCATTGCCGTAACCATCAAGAAAACAATCTTGTTTACAGGATTTGTCGACGTGATGAGACGTTTAGTTTCGCGCTCCGGCTCCGGCTCCGGCCCCGGCTGCGGCGCCAGGACGGCGCGCTTGGTTGCCCGCGTTGTGCATGCGGTTGGACCTGGGACATGTTAGCGGCAAATCACAGATATCAAGGACGCGTTGCGCTCACATCATGCGCCGGCTGGCAAAGGAGACGACAATCATGAAGAGCCAGTTGGGGAGGAGGCTAAAGGCCCACAACACGTAACCGTAGGGAACCGAAAGGCCGAGCTCGGTAGCCTTGCCGTGGAAAGGATGGAACCACGAGTCGACGAGGACCCAGTCGGCCTTGTTATCGGGCTCGCGCCGGGCGGCAATGGTTGCCGGCGTCGTCGTCGTGACGTTGAGTCTCGACTTGTGAACCTCAACGGGAGCCGGAGCTGGGAGCATGGAGAAGCGCCAGATGTTGGCCGTGGCGGCGGCCCAGCTGTTGCACAGGATGGGCTGGTCGTCGCAGTTGAGGTAGGCCATGTGAGGGGAGCCTGGATCGAGCGCAAACTCGGCGGCCGTGACGTTAAAGGCCTTTTCGATCTTTCCGCAGTGGCCTTGAGATCGCGTCAGCTCAGTCTAGTCCGTAACAACCGGAGAATAGGGGTCTCACCGTAGCACGTCTTGTTCCGGCCCGTGATGAGAACCCACCACTCTTCCGGGACGGTGGCGCCGGGCTTGACGGGCTCGTACAGCGTGTGTTTCCAGTTCTCGAGCGTCAGGGTTGACATCCTCATGGCGCCCATCTTGGCCTCGAGAGCGGCGATGGGGTCATGGAAGCCGGGGTTGGGGATGGCCGAGACGAAGCGGTTGAGGACCGTCTGCAGCTGTGCCTTGTAGGGAGCGAACGGGTCATCCTGAGCCGAGACGAGGAGCGGGAGAGCGGCGGCGAAGATGGAGACGCGCATGATGGAGGAGATGACGAGGATGAGAGGGAGAGTAGAGCAGAGGCAGGGCGAGCCTCGATGATGTGGGATGAGGGATGATGGATGTAAGACGTTTGGGAGCTGGAGAGGAAAAAGGACCCTGGCATGTACCCTGAACCCCGCTCGGGCTAAGGTCCTTTAGCGCGAAGGAGGCGTCAGAGACTAGCAGAGCCGCTTGCCGAGGAAATCCCGTAGTGTACCTGGGACGTGGCTAGACGGAGCTATCTTTCGTCCCGAAGCCGAGGCCAAACGACGTCGAGACATCGCCAGTCATCAACAACTTGCACGCGTCAGTTTCATCGATATCATCATGGTACGCATCATATCAGTATCTAGAGAGTCACCGAGCATTAATACTCTCGTTAGGCTCCGGAACAGAAGCGGAAGCGCGGCCGCCCGCCCAAGCAGCCGCGAGCGGAAGACGCGTCGCCTGCAGTCAACAAGGTCGAGAGCGAGAGACCGAGCAAGCGCGGAAAGGTGGCCGAGGTCGAGACGCCGCCTTCGCAGCCGCGGAAGAGGGGACGGCCTCGGAAGTCGCTGGGCCAGGAGCAGACGGCTGAGGCTAAGGAGCGGGAGGAGGCGTTGAGACAGCAGCAACGTGGGGAGCTGGAGAAGCAGAATCGAGAGCGAGAGGAACGAGAGTTGCAGCAGCAGCGTGAAGCGGAGCAGCAGCGAGAGAGAAGACTGCAGGAAAAGGAGAGAGAGAGAGAGAGAGAAACAGATGACTCGCGGCCGAAGCAGAAGCAGCAGAAATCGCAAGAAAACGAGCAACAGGACGAGCCGCAGCGGAAGCGTACGCTACGACATCAGCAGGCCTCCCAGGAAGAACCCGAGGTACCGCAGCTACCCAAGAAAAAGGTCGGACGACCGTCACTGCAGAAGCGCGTGCCCGAGGCCACACCCGAGCCGACGTCTGATACTGCACCGCGACGGGGCCGTGGTCGACCTCTGCAGCCGGCTGCTGACGATGCCGAGCAACAGTCTGACCAAGAACCGGCTCCGAAGCCTAGGAAACGCGGACGTCCGTCTTTGAAGAGAAAGTCGTCGCCGGAACATGCTCGAGACGCAGCGCCGTCGTCGAGTAAAGCTCAGCGCGCGTCGCCACCGCTGGAATCCGACGATGAGCATGAGCGAGTGCGGCCGATGAAGCGCGCTCGAGCCGGAAAGGACATCTCCCGGCAGGAAGCCGAGGCCGAGGCTGAAGTGACGTCCTCCGAAGCCGAAGCCGACGATGAAGACGGTCAAGACCAGCCTCGGCGGGCCCGTTCACCCAAGCCGTACCCGCGCTTGGTGGCTCACGTCCGGCGCGTCCGGCAGTCGACCATCGCCGCCAAGTGGACGCCCCTGACAGCCCCATCGCTATCTGTTGTCAAGGACCTCTTGAGCCTCGCCCAGCAACCGGTTCTACAACAGCTGTCGGGCGCGAACCGGCGGCGAGCTCACGCAGCGGACGTGCTGCGGTTCATGAGCCGGCGCATCTCCCGCAAGGTGGCTCGCGGGCTGCCCTTCCCTCCGGCGTCGATGCCCGCTCCGGCACGCGGCCAGCAGGTGACGGACGGGGGCCGCGAGTCGGAGCTCGACTTTGAAAGCGTGCTGGATGCCAAGGCCCTTCTCGAGGCCCAGCTGGAGCCGGCGACGCACGCGGTCGAGCTGCTACGGCGGGAGAAGCAAAAGATCGAGAAGGATCTTGAAAGGGACTACGAGACGCTGAGGGCGCTGGAGATGGCGGCCAGAGCGCAGGCGCGCGAGCACAGGGGCTTGCTGAAGAAGACTCATCTGTTGACGCCACGGCCGGGAGTCACGCCGTCGGAGGAGAGGCGTCCGGTTGTCAATCCGGCGCCGACGGCCCCTGACGATGTCTTTGACGTATGTTTGCGGTCACCATGATCAACATGATGATTAACTAACAAACATGGCAGGCTCTCGACGAGCAGGACGTTAGGCAGCTTGCGGAACACGTCGTGAGCATCCGCGCAAACATGCGGCCAGTCGACGGCCTCATCCCCCAACTGGCCCGAGGGCGCGCCGAGCTGCAAGCCGTGCTGTTGGGCCACCTAACAAGCGAGCAATACGAAGAGGTAATCCTCGGCTGACGTCGGAGATTCGCTCCCATCTGTCTGGCACGCTTGCGTCGAGGCGCGTCGTACATACATGCATACAGCGTTGTTACGAAACGACCGCTGCGGATGGAATCCTTCAGCTGGGGCTCCTCTTGGTGTAGCCGAGGTAAAGACAAGGGGAATAAGGATCTTCTTTCGGGTTTGACAGTCGGATGACAAGGTTGCAATGCAAGCACGCAAGGAATGGATGGTGTGACGCAGCATAGTATTGATGATGAATAGAACTGAGCTCATGAGCTGTTATCCAGGTATCACTGCATTCACATCTTTTGTTCCCCCCTTCGGCTCGCAGGCTGTTTCTTTTGTAAACAAAATTGCGGTGAGCAGACAATGAATGAATGACACATATCTCCATGCACCCTCCTTTTCCCCCTTATAGCCTTACACCCCCCCCCCCTTTCCTTTATTCACGATGTACGGCTTGGCCGCTCCCTCACATCCAGCGACGCAGGCGAGCGTAGCCCGTAGGCCTCGGCGCGCCGACGACGGGGTCGGAGCCGTTGCGGCCGGTAGGGTAGGGCATGACGGTGACGACGGACTGGACGGTGGTGTGCGGGCGGTAGGCCTGGCTGCTGAGCGTGCGAGTGTCATCAGGGGAGTCCGGAGCGGAGGAGGCGTCCGGGCTGGCGGTGACGAAGACGGTTTGCGTGACGGCGGGTTGCGTGACGGTTACGGTTGCGGGGGACGCGCATTCCGAGTCCGGGGCGGAGCCGGCGCCGGCGCCGGGGGCCCTGGAGAGGGTGACGGTAGTGAAGGTCTTGGAGGTGACGGTTGTGGTGGAGAGGGGATCTGTGTCGGCTTCGGGGTCGGCTTCTGCGTCGTTGACGCCTGGGATGACAGCCTTGAAGCCTGTGTCTATGGCCGAGGCCGAGGTTGCCATGCCGTGGACGTAGCTGGTGCGCGTCTGGTGAAGGGTGGAAGTCATGGTAGCCGTAACCGTCTCATCCCCTCCATCGCCACCTCCAGACGGCACGGAGCCATATCCCGGCTCGGGCGAGGTCCCCGTCACGAGCGGAGCATTGGGAGAAAGGTAGTTGGTGCCGTTGTTGCGCGGGAAGTGCAAGTGCCGGAAGGGGGCAGAAGCCGAAGCCGAAGAGGCGAGGATTCCCAAGAGGGCGAGAAGGATCTTCATGACGGGGTTTAATTTCTTCCTTCTGGGCTGAAGGGATGGATGGATGGTGTTGAGTTGAAGGGATGGGGGGAAAGAAAATGAAGCTTGGAAAAGAGTGGACAAAGAGATTGGACTGGACGGTCGACGTCCAAGGGCAAACAAACAGATGGGAGAAAAGCAGCGTCAACGCAGCCAGGGAGGAAATATCAAAAGAGTGAATTTCTCAGGGCAGAGATAGCCGAGAGAAGGGGGGGGGGGGAAG
>NJES01000626.1:0-10916 GCA_002591395.1 Ophiocordyceps camponoti-rufipedis | reverse complement strand
TCCGCACACCCTCCCCCCCCCCGTAGCCTCAACCATCCCGCGCCGATCGATGAACCAAAATCCAGGAGCAAAGGGTCGAAATGAAAAGACGAAAACCTCCCCCCTTCCGGAAAACAAAGGAAACAAAAATAGACCAGCTCCTACCTATTTCGTTCGTTAACCGCCCCCCCCCCCCCCTTCTCCGAAAAGGAGCAACTTGACGCATACATGCAACAGCCTCCCCGTCTTTCAACCTCGAATCGGATGGACCTGTCCGGTTGCACTGCAGCCTCTGAAACGGAGACATTCCCACGGCCCGTAGGAAAAGACAGGTCCGAGATATTTGTAGTTCGATGACGTTGTTTCTGGGCTTCTCTTCAGAGTGCGAGACAACCCCCCTTCTTCTTCAAGACATCACATCTGTATCCGTACATCTACTTCGTGCATCCTGATCGTCTACGAATATCTACTCTGCGGGCATCCGTCTCTCGCCCGCAAGCGGACCTTGCCGTTCCGAATAGGCCTCTCCCTCCGTCCCATTCTTTCCGACTCCGAGGGGTTGTATGGCACCTCTCACGACGCCACGAGGGGAACCGTCAAAGCGCAGTACCAGAAAGCCAAATCAAAATGTAATCACAAGCCAATATTCGTCTAAGCATTCATGGCGGCATTCATGGCACGGGCACATGTTTGATTCTCCACTTTGTTATGTGATTTCCGTCCGACTTGCGATCCCTTGCCCGGCGTCCCGTCAGATCGGAACAGACCTAAACTCTCGCTCCCCTCAGCGGGCAGCCATCTCGACCTCTTGACCCTCAAACTTGGGCAGCTCCGAAGCAATGGCAGCCCAGTCCTTGGTGCCGTCGACGAGCGACTGGATGGCCGTCAGAATCTTATCCTCGGCTGCCCGCACTTGGCTCGTCGAGTCGCGGTCTCGCAGCGTCAGAGTGCCGTCCTGCAGCGTCTGAAAGTCGACCGTGACGCCCAAGGGGGTTCCGAGCTCGTCATTGCGGCTGTATCGCTTGCCGATGCTGGCCGACGAGTCGTCAACCCGACTGGAGACGCCGAGCCGACGCAGCTTCTGCGAAAGCGTCTTGACCACCGGCTTGAACTGCGCGTTGGACGATAGCGGGACGAGCAGCACCTTGGTCGGAGCGACGATGGGTGGGAACGAGAGGACCTGTTGATCGGGAGAGCAGAGGTCGTCAGCGAGACGAGTGAGCTTCGACGACGTCACGGGAAGTTCGACTTACACCACGGGCCTCGTCGCCGCCGTCGCTGGCACGGGTCCAAAAGTTGTGCTCAATCAGCGCATACAGAATACGGCCGATGCCAAACGAGGGCTCGATGACGTTTGGAGTGTATTCCCTCGTGTTCTCGACTCTCTTACGGAACTCAATCTTGACCGATTCGCTGTTGATGTCGACTTTGCCATCGGCGACGCCGGGAACCTCGAGCGTCACCTTCCCAGCCCCTTGCAGCTGGCTCGCCATCCCCTTTCGCTGCTCCTGCGTTGTGGCTTGCAGGGCTTCCTCGACGGCCTTGGCGTCCTTTTTGAACTGCGGCCCAAACTTCTTCTTGTCAATATCCACCTCCCACTCCTCGATCGTGAGGGGCTCGTCGAGACGCTCGCGGACAACGAGAGGCGCGCCCGTCTTCTTGGCGTGCACGCTCAGATCGTACGCACTGCGGTCGGCACAACCGACGCACTCGACCCAGCCCGACGTGGTCAGCAGTTCGGCGTCCCAGCAGTCACAGGCGTAGTGAGCCATCTCGTTCTGCATGTGCTGTCGAAACCGCATCTTGGACAAGTCGACGCCGATCCTCTGCAGGAACAGATGAATGCGCGCCAGGAAGTAGCCGAGCGTCTCATTGTCGACCAGGCCCGACTCGACGGCGCGGCCGACTGCCATCTTCCTCGTCTCCGTCTTGCCAGACAGCTGTGTATCGCGGTCGAGGAAGACGAGCTCAACGTCTGCTACCTCGTGAAACCGGCTGTGTTTCTTGCCGCCCTGGGGATCGACAAAGTGTTCGATCTCGGCCATGAGGAATTCACGCACGCGCAAGAGGCCGGCGCGAGGAGAGATTTCGTTCCGATACGACTTGCCGATAGAAGCCGAGGCGAAGGGCATCTGAGACTGGTTAAAGGCGAGAAGCTTGGCAAAGTTGAGGAATTGGCCCTGGGCCGTCTCGGGACGCAGGTAGCCGCGCATGTTGCTGCTGGGGCCGATGGACGTCTGGAACATGAGGTTGAACTGTACGGGCTCTGACGGCATCTCGCCCGTGTCCGGGTTCTTGAGCTGGTATTTCTTGATGAGCTCACCGAGCTCGGGGCCGTCGTAATTGTCGATCCTGGCGAGGACTTCTTGGTATTCGGTGACGACGTCGTCGCTGAGCCGGACGGCCTCCGACTTGGCCTTCTTCTTCTTCTTCTTGGGGTCGTCCGTCTCGTCCACCTTTTGACCGCGAGCCTCCTTGTCGCCGTTAAGACGAGCCTCGAGCACGGCCTCGACAAAGTGGTCGGCCCGCAGTATGTCTCCGTTCTTGGGATCCTTGCACATCCAGTCGGCAAACTTGTCGACGTGTCCGCTGGTTTTGAGCACGTCATGAGGCGTCAAGACAGTACAATCAACCTCTAGCATATCCTCCTCGAGTACGAAGTGCTTGCGCCACAAGTCGACAATGTTGGTCTGCAGCGCGCAGCCCGGCGGGCCGTAGTCGTAGAGGCCACCGACGCCATTGTAAATCTCGAACGAGGGCGTGTAGAACATGCGTCGGCGCAGCACCGCGTCCAGCAACGGCTTCTCCAGTGGCTGGCCCTTGAGAGTCGTTGCCGTCGAGGCCATGGCGGCGGAGGGGTCTTTGCTGCGCACACCCTGGACTTGGAAGGCTTCGAGTCGGCGGCTGGTGGTCAAGGTCCGATAAGAGCTGCTGGTGAGGGAGAGAAACGGAGAGGGCGTCCGCAGACGAATTCGTCTCATCGACCGGACACGTCGAGGGGGAGAGAAGAGGCGAGACGGAGGAGAAGAGGTGAGTCAGAATATTTTCACTACCTCCAACTCTCCCGCTACAGGTACGGGTTGTGGGGAGGAGGCCGGACGATCGCTAGGTACGTAATCCCGTCTGCAGCCCTCACCAGTCACCAGTGAACAAAATCAACCAAAATCAAGACAATGAGCATAACATCCAAGAATTTGACAAAAGCCCGCTGCATCTACCCCCTAAACTTCTACCAGATAAGCATCTACCATCTGTTCATATGCAGATGTATCCAACCACCCCGTCCAATGCTCAACCACCTCCCAGCTTCGTCCAGCCACTGCACACGAGCTTCGTCCAACTCAACAAGCTTGAAATAGACGCAACTTCTCTCATGCTATGACCGATGCCGCCTCCCGCGTCGGCGTCGCTGGCCGGCTCTGCTTCCGGAAGAAGCCGATATGGGACCGGTGAGCTACATACTCACTGTCGGCATACCCTAGAATGCCCACAATCTCGACACTCTGACGGCCCATGATCCTCTTGATCTCGGGCGCCGCATAATTGACCACGACGCGGCCTACCTCCTCGGCCACGCCCCCCCATCGCTTCCCGTCCGGACCCGGAGTCGGCAAGCACTTCTCAACCACCGAGAGCCGAACCACCTCTTGCTGCGCAAAGTGGCCCTCGACATCGACGACGCCCACCGGCAGGAGCCCGGCCTTGTTGAGCAGCGCCTTGTAGCAGCCGGCGTCGATATACAGCGTGCCGTGTGGATTGGGCGTGTGGAGGAGCCAAAAATGTCGATCATGGATCGGGTCGTTGGAAGGTAGAAATCGAGTGTGTAGCGGAGGAGTTGCCGCATCGTCTTCCAGCTTGGAAGCCTCGGCCAGGTTGAGAAGCGCCGTAGGGCGGAGCAACGACTCGGCTGGCCGCTGCTCGTCCGAGTCGGATAGACTGCTGTTCTCTGTCGAGGAGCGCATCAGGTGACGGACGATGCCGAGTATATTTCCGGGATTGGACGACCGAGTGATGATTGTCGTTACGCCCGCCACCGTTCCGAGCCGCGCCGCCACAATCTTGGTGCTCATGCCTCCCGTGCCGAGGGAGGAGCCGGCAGTCGACACTGCGTCATTGTCAGCCTTCCAACCTCTATCATCGAGTCGGCGGGACCAACCATCGGCCTCGAGGGCGGAGATGTCGGTTACAATCTCTATCGGCCGAGCGTCTGCGTGCGTCCGGGGATTCTTGTCGTACAGACAGTCGACATCGGTCATGAGGAACAGTATGTCGGCGTGGATCATGGCGGCCGTGATGGCTGAAAGAGTGTCGTTGTCTCCAAACTTGATCTCGGAAACGGCGAGCGTGTCATTTTCATTGACGATGGGAATGACACCCATCTCCATGAGCTGGTTAAAAGTGTTTTGCGCATTGATGTATCTCGTTCGCTGTGCAGATGCGTGTCAGTAGAGCTGCTCGCCGCCGTAGGAGTAGGCCTTCTCACATCGGCAATGTCATTGCGAGTCAGGAGAATCTGCGCCACAGGCTGGGACAGATGGCCGAACAAGCTGTCCCAGAGGCTGACGAGACGACACTGGCCTATGGCAGCGAGCGCCTGAGACCGAGGTGAGACGGAGCTTTGGGCACTAGGACACGAGCACAGCCCACTTGCCTGCAGCTGAGCGAGGTGCTTGGGACGCTTGTCAATATCCATTCGACGCAGACCAACTCCGATGGCTCCGGACGAGACGATGACGACTCTGTGGCCATTCTTGCGGAGCTTGACTGCCGTGTCAACGATCAAGGTAAGGATGGGCAGCAGGGGTTCATGAGTCTTTTCGTCGACGATGGAGCTCGTGCCTGTGGGTAGTCGTCAGAGAGTGAGGGTGCATTTCGCAACGGAGAGTCTCACCCAGCTTGATGACAATGGTCAGCTGCTTGGAGCGCTTCGTGGCTGGTTTGATGGCCATGGTTAGCTAGCAGGCGGTCCGAGGACGGGCGACGGCGAGGCTGTAAGGAGCTTCAGGCGCTGCTTGGGTGGGACGTCGGCCGTCTTCGGATATATGTATGTATAAATGTAGGCATGGTGAGGGACCCATACCTGACTGGGCCTCAGCCACGACGAAGTCGTCGTCCATCTGTTCAAGGCAGATGCGTGAGCGGGTCGCAATGACTCTGTCCTGCGAGGTTGCGCGCCCTTTGCGGCCGCGATGGCAGAGCGTAGAGTTGGAGAGCTGATGTGTGGTTGCACAGGGCTTCGGCTGCCACCAATCAGCAGCAACTAGGTAGCCTCCTCGAGTCCCGGAACCTTAAGGGGCCCCACAGTGCGAAGGGCTTCTGTAGCAGAATGACGAAGGGAGGCTTTCGCCGAACAAGATGCCGTTGCTGTATCTTTCGGATGTCGTTCGTTCCCGGCTGGTATGGCCTTGGTGAGGAGGCAGGTAAGCGTATTCGTACAGATTATTGCACAGGGGGCTTCCTCTCGTTCTCCTCACATCCCAGTACCACCTACCTGCACCCCGTCAGCATGCCTACACGCCGTAGCATTGTGCACTGAATGCCTCGAAACCCTCCGTCTTGCGATGCTGCTGTTCGCCCGGGATGGCCTGCCATCAGCTGCCTAAAGGATATCTGCCCAGCGTGTGTATGTATGCGTCTGACCCGGCTCCTTCAGGCTTGGGGACAAACTCTGATGGGATATAAGCGATAAATATAGATCATGTTTCGTGAACCTAGGCTCTCGATCTCTGGGCACATGGCACGAGACAACATCAGCAATCATCTTTAGAGTCTCTCGGCACCTCTGCTGTCATGTCCGGCTGCGAGGGAGCCGATCCTTCTAGGCTGTCGGCGAAGACTGCCGTCAGCGAGGCTGACTAAACGCCCACCGCCTGCGAATCAGAACGGCCATGCAGGCGGGCAGAATTCCACCGCATTCACGATATCGTACGAACCACGCCCTTGCTGGCTTCCAATTGTCCGAGCACGGGAAGCGAAGCCGCTACAATGGAGCCTGAATCCGATCCTTCAGCACTAAAAGCCACGCCATCCAACGACGTCGTCAATGATCCGGCGCGCACTGGCTTTGATCCCCAGGTCAGATGGTGGATCAACTATTTCCGCATCCTCTCGGGCCAGATGAACCGCGAGGGCCAGTTCCACTACCGCGAATGGCGTTACAAGGTTCACGAAGAGCGCGACTGCAAGCGCTGCGACCAGTATCGCGACTGGCTGTTCGCCTATTCTCCCATTGTTCGCTTCATGTCCGAAAAGGTTCAGGATCTGAACGGGAACCTCGACGCCTCAAACGTCATCTGTCGCCGCTGTCCCGCACGGCTCGGTGAAGACGGTCAGGTTCGTCGTCAGTCCGGCGGCTTCGACCCGGATCGTGGCATTCTGCTATGTGCCAACGAGATCCGAGACCGCAAGCACCTGGAAGACACCCTGGCGCACGAGATGGTGCATGCCTGGGATCATCTGCGCTGGAAGGTCGACTGGAGGGGCGACAAGGACCTGCGGCATGCCGCCTGCACCGAGGTGAGATGTGCCAACCCTACCCATTCAGTTGGTTCCATGTCGCTCACGGCTACATGCAAGATACGCGCATCGACTCTAAGCGGCGAGTGCCGGTGGACGAGGGAAGCCTTCACCAGAGGCAACTGGTCGGTGACGCAGCAGTTTCAGAGATGCGTGCGCAGGCGTGCCATCAACTCAGTCATGGCACGGCCGAGGTGCAAAGGCGAGGAGCACGCGGCCAAGGTCGTCGATCAGGTCTGGGATTCGTGCTTCTCAGACACTCGTCCGTTCGATGAGGTATATAGATGATGATGCTAGTCATGAGATTCCGAACCTCTGTGCCTCAGTCACGATACCCAAAGGATCGAATCGACAGCCCTCCATGCCCCGAGTTGCCTTGGAAAAAAACTCCCCTTACATGCACATCGCATCTTACCATTATCGCGCCATACCAACTCCGGCCCAAAATCCACCTCGTGAAACAAATACCGCGAAAAAGACGAGCTGAAAGGCAGCAGACGAGTAGCATCAAGGGGTTCCCTGAACCTTTAGTTGGACCGTTTCTCGCGGTTGGTTGCCCTCTCGCCCTTGACGCAGTGCTTGACGATCCACGGATGGAGCTGAACCTGCTCGAGGGGGAGTCTCTTCTCCGGATCGAGGACCAGAAGCTACCGTCTCGTCAGCATACAAACTGTCTTGTGGACTGGCACACATCAGACTCACCCTCTTGATAATGTCAGTGGCTTCCGGGCTGACAAACGATGGGATCGACATGTCGACGCGGGCGATCCTCCGGTGCGTCATGACGGGAGTGTCCTCAAAGGGCGCCTCTCCCACCAGGAACTCGTACGTCAAGACGCCCAGGCTCCACAGATCAATCTTCTCGTTGTAGTAATTGTCCGACGAGCCGGACTTGATCATCTCCGGGGGCAGATAGTCGAGCGTGCCGCACATTGTCTTCCTCCGGTTGTTGGGCGCGTGGACGCTCCAGCCAAAGTCGGATATCTTGATCTCACCGTGGATGCCTACGAGGATATTCTCGGGCTTGATATCCCTGTGGATGACGTGCTTCCGGTGCAGATAGCGAAGGGCCGATGCCATCTGGGCAATGTATTGCGCAGCCTTCCACTCGGGGAACCGATTCTCCCGTCTCAGGTGCTTGTACAGCTCGCCCTTGCCGGCGAACTCGAGGATCAGAAAGACACGCTTGCTGTCGTGGAAGTGGCCGAACAGCTGCAGAATGTTGGGATGACGCAGGTTGCTCTGAATCTCAATCTCGCGACGAACTTGTCGCTCCACGCCGCCCACCTGCAACTCGCTCTTGTGCAGCACCTTGAGCGCGCAGATGAAGCCGCTCGTCCGTTCACGCGCGAGATAGACGCGACCAAACTTTCCCTTGCCGAGCGGACGGCCAATCTCAAACATGCCGAGATGGAACTGCTTGGGAACGCTGGGCTGCTCAATCAAAGCGACGGTGCCGTCGGCCGACTCCTCCGACGCCCGCGAAGAGGTCGACCCTGAAGGAAGTGGCCGACGAGAGGGTGATCCGGGATTGTTGATCTTGCGCTGCGCCGCTTGCGAGGGTAGCGTGACGGAAGCGACGGCATTGTGCGGCTGGGGCTGAAGGGCGACTTTGAAGAGGTTCGATCGGGAGCAGGTCTGAGAGAGCTGCGACGAACCCGATGGAATCGCAGTCTTGTAATACTTTAGCACAGAGACTCGACCTTTTCGCGGGTCATTCGAGTTTCCTCACCTTAAGTTTTGGGTAGAGCTTGGTGCCATCGGCTTCGTTTTCGTCCTGCACGGACATGCGCTCGAAGCGTGACTCGAGTGTTCGTGTTGTCATGAGGGGCACCGACAGAGATGATGGATAGAAAACTGTAAGGACGAGGGAACGAGGAGGATGCGAAAAGACGAGGAAAATCAACGGGTTGGTCTCCTTGATGGTTGAAAGTGTGTAAGCAAACCGTGCGGTTGTCACGGCAACGCACCAACGCACCCGATTAGGTAAGCCACATATCGTCACAAGCGAATCGACGACAGAGCGGCGGAGAAGCCCGATGACGATTGAGATTCGACAACTGAAAGCTTGTGTAAGACCTTTTTTTTCAGCAGTCTGGACTCGAACTTTGATCGACGTGTCAGCGGACGATTGAACGCCATCCTGCCCGTGACCTTCCGGACTATTGACGCAGAACAACGGCGAGACTGAAGGGGGGGGAACTGTTGAAGCAAAGGCCAGCAGAGGCGCTATTCCTCGTCACTCAGAGGCTCATCAAGCCCTTTCGTCGGCGGCGGGCGGCACCGTCCTTTCGAGCCGCGCAATGTCGGAAATCAACCACATCTCGGACCCCAACGAGCCGTTTCTGAGCCGGACCGATGTCGATGCCGCGACGACGGCACACAAGCAAGCCCACTTCCGGATATCGACGCGCAAGCTGCCCATCTCCAAGGCGGGGGCTATCGACGCCATGACGGAGCGCATCGGCATTCCGCTGCCGGAGATGATATTTGGCGATAATGTGGTGGAGCTGCGGCATCTGCCCTCGGGATGGACCATCAGCTTCAACACGCCCGACGCCCTCGACGCCGTTGATAAGACAGCCGAGCATGTCCTCAAGGTCGCCTACGCCCGCGACTGGGAGAGCTCGCGCGAGGGAACGACGAGCAAGATCAGGGACGCCGTCAAGCCGTACGACTGGAGCTACTCAACGACGTACCGCGGCACTGTCGACGTCGGAAGCGGGTCTGCCTTCCAACCTACGGATAAGCAGATCCCCATTGAGCTTCTCAAGCGTCGCGACCCTATGCTCTTCTTTGACGAGGTACTGCTTTTTGAGAGCGAGCTCGACGACAACGGCATTTCGGTTTGCAGCGTCAAGCTCCGTGTTCACAGGAAACGGATGTTGCTCCTTTGCCGGCTGTTTATGCGGCTTGATAACGTTGTTGTTCGCTTGCGGGATACGCGTATATACGTCGACTTTGAGACCGATGAGGTGATTAGGGACTACACTGCCAAGGAGGCGAGCTTTGAGAGTGTCAAGAGGGTAGGGTTCTTTCGGGAGAATTTCTCAGTCGGGAAGTTGCTGATGGAGACTCGCTACTCAGACACTCCTCTCGACCGGGCTGCTAACCGACGACGTGACGGTGGCCCTAAGAGATCCCAACCAGCTGGACCCCTTGCTGTCCACGATGGAGCACCAGACCGAGGCCGTCAATTTGAGCGCGCTGTAGGAAGCTGCCAGACGCAGGTTTCTGCGAGGATGCGTTGCGGGCGTAGCGGCGTACATACGGCGGGTTGGCTTGGTGTTGGGTGTGCGTAGTTTGGGATCTGAGCGTGAGCCGACGACGGGGAAACCTCCTGATATAGGAAGCAAGTATCACGAGCTATATTCTTTGGCGATTAGCAGGCACAAGTGACAATTTGAATAAAGGCTTTGAACGAGTCTTGTTCTCGTCATCGATGATGGAAGTAAAAGTGGAGACACAGATCAGTGGAACCACCTTAGTGGCCCATGCATCTCATTGGCTCTCGACGTCGCGCTTATTTTCAATCGCGCGTCGCGTCTGAACAGCTTTAGTCTTGCAGCTCCATCGCACAATCCCGTCGCATCCGCCTCGCCTCATTCTTCCAGCGTTTTCAAACCCCTTCATCTCTCGATATTTCAGTATCTACAATAACCGCACCTCACCGGCCATGCCACGGCCCAAGAGAACGCACCGCCCGCCGCCCGCCCCCCAAGACACCAAGCCAAGCCTCCCAAGAGGCCGTCCACGCAAAACCCCAGCATCCAACCCCCCCCAAGACACAAGCCTCCTCTCGGCCCGCCTCCGCCGCGACGCCGCGCTCAAAAGCCTCGCAACCGAGGATGTCACCACCGCGACGGCAGACGACACGTTGAGCTCAGCGGGTCTGGCCTCGACGCCGGCTGGGCGTCGCGGTCGCGATACTAGCGGTCTTGATCTGGCGGATGATGATGTCTTTGGCTTGCTGGATGATAGCTTTGCTGAGGTTTCTGGAGAGGAGAGACGGGAGAGGCCTTCGAGGAGGTCGAGTGTGGTTGGGCGGAATGATGCGCCTATCCGGCCCAGCAGTCGGGGACCGAACACGCCAGGCTTCGGCTCATCTTTCAACATTGGCTTCTTCAGGAGACGGCCTCGCGAACCGTCCATCTTGGGAACGACACGGAAACCCTTGTCCAAACCAACGGATCACTCCTCCTCCTCCGACGCCGATGCCGACCCCGAAGAGCCCAACAGCACGCCTCCCAACTCACCCTCTCCAAAGCCCAACCCCCGAAAGCGCAAAAGCACCGAAGCCCCCCTCGAAAGCTCCTCCTCCCTCTCAGACGCCCCCCAAGAAAGCCCAGAAAGCGACTCCGAACCCTCCCCCCTAAACTCCCCCCTCCAACTCCCCCGTCTCCCCCCCCGTCCCACGACCC
>NJES01000625.1:0-10934 GCA_002591395.1 Ophiocordyceps camponoti-rufipedis | reverse complement strand
GGCCGGTTGGCGGCCGTTCAGAGCACCTGGGTGTTTGAGGACGTGGCCGTGCGCAACGGGCTCGAGGTTCTGATGCGCGAAGCCCGCCGTAGGCGGTCCCGTAGGGTTCCGGGAAGGTATCATCATTGGATTCCCCCTTCTTAAGATCAAAAGATCGAATAACCTACCGACGAAGCAGCTCACGAACTAGCAAGACGAACCAGCCGAAGCAGCCGGACGAACAGCCAGACGGAGCAGCCAAAGCAACCAGACAGAGCAGCTTACGAAGTAGCTCACGAACCAGCCAGACAAAGCAGCCCACGAATCAGCCAAAGCAAGTAGTGGCGATAGCTTCTTTTTCGCGCCTCTAGCCCTTCCTCCTTCACTATGTAAGCAGCTTGGCTTTACCCTAGGTCAATGGCTTACGTTGGCATCAGGGACTTGTTCCTTAGCAGGTCTAGCGGAGACGGATTTGGAAGTGGCTCACGATGGCGCCTCGTCAGTATTTGGGCTTGTCGCTGGATGGCGCCATGCTAGGTGACGACGTGGTTAGAGAGTACCGGGTGACGGATGATGGAACCGTCAGTGCTTGTTTGGAAAGTTGATGAAACAGTTATGAGAGTTTACAGGTAGGTATTTAAGACGGCCTTGGGCGCCCATGAAAAGACTGCTACAAGTTGCACGACCTACCGACCTACCTATCCAAGTTAAGGAAGAGAAGAGAAAAGAGACAAAATGGTCAAGATCCTCACCGTCTTCGGCGCCACGGGCAACCAGGGCGGCTCCGTCATCAAGGCGGTGCTGGCCGACGACAAGCTCCGGAGCGAGTTCCGGATCCGGGCCGTGACGCGTGACAGCAGCAAGCCGGCGGCCACGGAGCTCTCGGCCCGGGGCGTCGACGTGATACAGGCCGACATGAGCAGCTCCGCGGCTGCGGCTCCGGCCGTCCAGGGCGCCCATACCGTCTTCTTTGTCACCAACTTCTGGGAGAGCATGTCGGCCGAGACGGAGAAGGCCCAGGGCCGGGCGGTGACGGATGCTTGCAAGGCGGCCGGCGTCGAGCACATCATCTTCTCGTCGCTTCCAAACGTCAGCAAGATGAGCGAGGGGAAGCTGACGGGGGTGACGCATTTTGATAGCAAGGCTTGGATCGAGCAGTACATCCGCGATTCGGGCATCCCGGCCACGTTTGTCCTCGCCGGTCTCTTCATGTCCAACTTCTTCGGTTTCATCCGCAAGGCCGACGACGAGGGCAACAGCTACGCTCTGGCATGGCCCGAGGGCGTCGGAATCGACTCGGCGCCCATCCCGGTGCTGGACGCGGCGGGTGACACGGGCAAGTTCGTCAAGCCTGCGCTGAGCCGGTTCCCGGACCTGGTCGGGCGGCGGATCCTTGCGGCCACGAGCTACATGACCGTCTCTGAGCTGCTGGCGACCTTTTCCGACGTCATGGGGAAGCCGGCGCAGGCGCGGGTGTTGCCGGCCGAGACGTGGAAGTCTTTTCTGCCGCCTGAGGGGGCGCAGGAGCTGTTGGAGAATATGCTGCTGTTGGAGAAGCCGGGGTATTTTGGGGGGGAGAAGCTTGAGGAGAGCTTGGCTTTATTGGATGAGAAGCCGACGAGTTGGAGGGCTTTTGTGGAGGGGAATAGGGAGAAGTGGTTGTGAGGTTGTTGACTGGAGTTGGTGAGGCGGACGCGAGGATACGATAAGGGGTGAAGGGGCTCGGAATTAAGCACGATATGACTATGGGAAGATACGCATGTAGGAGTTCAAACGAATAGTAGAGTAAGCTAAAGATCCGTGGTTTGTGGCATTCGACATTAGGATAAGCGGAAAGGAAATGTGGTGAATAGCTATGTTGGATCATAGAGTTGCCGTGACGGAAGTTGAGGAAATGGATGTGTTGCTTTGGAAAACAGTATATATAACGCAATTGCGTACCACCTGTCACAGAGCACAAGCGCCTGGTCTCTCGTGGCGTAATTGGTTAGCGCGTCCGACTGTTACCCAGCAGGCATCGGAAGGTTGGAAGTTCGAGTCTTCCCGGGAGAGATTATAGCAAATGTTATTTTTTGTTTGTTTTTGTAGTTTCTCTTTTTCTTGCTGCTCTGCACTTTTCTCTCGGAAGCACGCATCGGCCAGGATTGGCAGGTGGTGATGGGCGTAATTTGCAGGATTTCCTGTTGCGCCGCTGATTTCAATTCAGCTGAAGCGAGGGAATCACATTACAGTGCATAGTGTACAGTGAAGACGAGGAGGAACTGTGTGTGGTGGGGAGTGACGCAGCGGATTTGCCGCTGTTGAGGCCCAAAACGTCCGAAGGGAAGCCAAGCCAGGCAAAGACGGACGGGGGCGGACGACGCATGTGACGGGCCGCTGGTGATGAATCATGAGGGGGTTTTAGTGAGGGTTGGCATTGTCAAAATGAATAGTGATAGATTAATAGAGGAGCATGACCTGCGAGGGATGGCGACACCTGCCCTTTGCAGATTGTGGAGGGTAAGAGAAACATGGATGGATGGGGATGTGCTGTGAGGAGTTTCGCGGTTGGGGACGATGATTTGCGTGCGTGTGTTTCTTTGCGTCTGTGGGAGTGTCTGTGATGATGTGATGGGCGACGGGGTAGATTGAATCGGCGAGGGTGGCTTGTATTGTAGCGTGTTGAGACGTGCAGGACGGACACAGACCGTTAGAGAGAAGCCTCCTTCTGTGCCGTGAAAACACACACACACACCGTCAGAGAGAGGCGAGGCAGGGCAGAGGCAGACACACACGGACACATCATGGAACTGGGCATTGACACGCAATGTACGAGTATGTAGGGATAATGTGGACGCGTGGTGTATGTATGTGTTCGTACAAGTACATCCATGTTCGATCATGTGCGGATTAGTCTTCTTTCATTCGTTTAGCAACCCAGGCTCTGGCAAACGGCTCTACAATAAATTCCATCACCGTCGGGCGATCGGCATTAAAAAGACGGGCTTCCCCATCCTTCCACCCTTTCCGTTTCAGCCCCGTCCATCACGAGACGCGCTAGGCGGCGTAGCGTCGGCCCGACCGCCCGGCTGGGAGCTCACGTGCTGTGCCTCGTGGACGCCTTGGACTCGCTTCTCTACTTTGCTCGCCTATTCACATCCTTCTTCTCTCTACCTACTATCCGTTGTCGACTGATACCTACGATTCTACGAGTACTTGGTCCGCTCGATCATGGCTTCGGCTGGCCGCTTCGAGCGCTGATTGCATCATCATGGCCGCTCTGGTCCTCTCCTCGCGCGGAGGCAGCCGGCCGCAAGCAGTCAAGTCTTCCTCTTCCTCCCAGTCCGAATCTCTAGTCCGACGGTTATCACGCGGAATCAAGACAGCCAACGATGCGCTTCTCTCCCTACGAGACGGCCTCTCCGCCGAGGAGCGCGAGCGGGATCGTCTTTGCGACGAGCGCCGCGCTCTCCTCCGCCTTTGCCTTAAGACGGCCGAATCCTTCCGGCAGTGGCAGGCGGCTGCGCTCGAACTCGACGCCCTCGAGGGGAATGACGGGTGGAAACGAGAGACGGACTCGGGCGATTATCAGCCGAGGCTGATTGAGCAGCGGCTCAAGGCCTTGGACGAGGCGAGGCAGCGGTGCGACATCCGGGCTATGATGCACCTCGTTCGCACCACGCTCTCGCGCGACCTGGGTGGAATGGGCGACGTCGATCTATACCGACACTCGTACGTCGGTACAAAGAGGTTGATAGAGCGATACGTCGAGTCGGCGATTCAAACCATCGACGCCATCGTCGCCCGTGCCGCAGCCGTCGACGACGCCCGCGATCTCCTCGACGCAATGCTCCTCTCCCGCCAGAGCTTCGGCCGCAGCGCTCTCCTCCTCTCCGGCGGCGGAACCTTTGGCATGACGCACATCGGCGTCCTCAAGGCGCTGTACGAAGCCAGTCTCTTGCCGCGCATCATCTCCGGTGCCAGCGCGGGGAGCATCGTCTGCGCTGTCCTGTGCACGCGTACGGATGATCAGATCCCCGCTCTGATCCGCGACTTTCCTCATGGCGATTTGGCTGTCTTTGGAGATGACGATGAAGATGTCGAGGGCGGGGTGGGCTCTGCCCTCCTGGGCAGGCTGCGGAGGTTGTTGACGGAGGGAAGCTGGGCTGATATCCGCCATCTTACTCGTGTCATGCGAGGTCTCACGGGCGACTTGACCTTCCAGGAAGCCTATAACCGCACGCGACGCATCCTCAACATCTGCGTCTCGTCGGCTTCGGTCTACGAATCGCCCCGGTTGCTCAACTACGTCACTGCCCCGAATGTGCTCATCTGGTCCGCCGTCGCGGCCTCGTGCTCCGTCCCGCTCTTCTTCAACTCGTCGCCTTTGCTGGTCAAGGATCCGATCACGGCGGAGCATCATCCGTGGAACCCGACGCCGCAGCGCTTCATTGACGGCTCTGTCGATAATGATCTTCCCATGACGCGGCTGGCCGAGATGTTCAATGTCAATCACTTTATCGTCTCGCAGGTGAATCCGCACGTCGTTCCTTTTCTCACCAGGGAAGATCATATGGCGCCCGACGACGATGTTGCCGCCTCATCCTCCTCGTCTGATGGACCCACGCAGCAACAACATCATCAACATCATCACCACCCTCTCGATTGGGCCTCGACGCTCCTGACGCTGGCAAAGGACGAGGCCCTGCACCGGCTGCAGGTGCTGGCCGACCTCGGAGTGCTGCCAACGCTCATGACCAAGTGCCGCGGCATCCTGAGCCAGAACTACTCGGGCGACATCACCATCCTGCCGGCCATCACAATGCACGACCTGCCGCGCGTCATGACGAATCCGACGTCCGACTTTCTCATGCGACTGATGGCCCTTGGCGAGCGCGCTACGTGGCCCAAGCTTAGCCGGATACGTGACCGGTGTGCCATTGAGCTGGCTCTCGACGGGGCTGTTCACCGGCTGCGCACCCGCGTCGTCTTTTCGCAGAGTCAGCGTGACCTAAGGGGACTGGCCTTGTCGACTCGTCACCAGCCGCCGCAGCCGCCGCCGCAGCTTCCTCCGTTGGCTACCGAGCCCGTCGTCATTGCGGCTGCTCCCGCCGATGCGGAGCCGTCTTCCGGTCTGTCGCCGGCTGCCGAGTCGTCGGCGTTGGCCGGGCTGGGACTCCGGCGGAGACGTCGGCAATCCGGGGGCAGCATCAGGGTTCTTCCGTCCCTGTCCGGCGTCGTGATTCCAGACTCGGAAGCGACGACGGACAACGGACAGGGCGGGACCGACAAGTCCGGCTGTGCGGACGCTCGTCGGAGCTGCGGCAACTCGCCCGTGGCGTTGCGGAAGCCTCCGCTCAAGAGGGCGAGCAAAAGCCAGATTCACGTGACGCAGCGGCCTCAGGCGAGGGAGTACGACGAGGTGCTACCGCTTTTGTCGGTGCCGTGGCGGCCGAGGAGTCAGAGAGCGGCAGGATCGGAGACGGGGAGCCCGCGGAGGAGAGGGTTGGAGAGATGGGGGAGTCAGAGGGGCGAGAGTCATCCCTATGATGTTGAACATCAACGTCATCTTCAGCACCATTACTATCGGCATCATCATCAGCACAATGGCTTCGACGACGAGGGAGAGCGGCTTCAGATGCAGGTCAGCTCGCCGCGAGGGACGGCGACGTCTCCGACGGACGACATGGAGACGAGCGAGCAGGGGCACTCGAGCGATGCGGACGCTGAGCTGGCGACGGAGGAGAGCGATCCGGATGTGTTTGAGGGGGTTTCGACGGCGTCTTCGCCTTGGAAGATGGGGGAAGAAGGGAGGTGATGGTTGGCTTGAAGTGGTGGCGTTTTCGTCGACGAGTTGATGGGAGAGAGAGGATGAGCATTTTCGTGCCATCATGTGGTCATGACAGTCTGATTGGCTGTGTAGCATCAGCATTTGCGTTTTCTTTGTTTAGGATGAACTGGCGAGCGAGAGAATGATGAAAGAAGTGATGGGTATTGCTAGCATCTACGAGGTGTGAATAGATGACAAAGTCGGGTGATTGCGTCAGCAGCGATGGCGATGGCAGCATCGTCAGGCGAGCGACGAGGGCGGGACTCACGGGCCAATGACGGGGAGGGAGCAGCACGTCATGATGGTGTTTTTGGAGACGATGCAATACCAGGCTGCATTCGTATGTAAGTACGAAGTATTCGTCAGTCTGGCAGAGAGGAGATTAGTAGGTAGATATTCGTAGGCAGGGAGAGCATTGATGCTTGATGAGGTCTGCTTGGTGTAGGTTTCGCCTTGGACGGATATTATAAATGCCGAGGTGTTTCCCCTCTTCCCCTCTCCCCTCCTACAACCCCCCTCCTGAGCTAGTTTCTCCTCTCTCTTCCTCTTTGTGTCATCACAACTCGGCTCTCGCCTCGCTCTTCCATCCAAACTCTTTCATCCTCTCTTCTACCTTGTATACAGAATCTTCCCTGACATCTCCCGAAATGGCCACCCTCCGCCTCGGCTCCGAAGCCCCCGACTTCTCGGCAGACACCACGACGGGCCCCATCAAGTTCCACGACTACATTGCCAACAGCTGGGCCATCCTCTTCTCCCACCCGCAGGACTACACGCCCGTGTGCACCACGGAGCTGGGCGCCTTTGCCAAGCTCGAGCCCGAGTTTACCAAGCGCGGCGTCAAGCTGCTGGGCTTGTCGGCGGACAAGCTCGATGATCATAAGGGGTGGGTGAGGGATATTGATGAGGTTACCGGGGGCAATGTGCGGTTTCCCATCATTGCCGATCCGGATCGCAAGGTTGCTCATCTCTACGACATGTGAGTTGTCCTGTCCTACTTGTCGCTCCACCAAGTGCACTGTGAACTGCACCGGGATCTACACTGGGAAAGACTCTTGACGGCGAGAGAACAGGATCGATTACCAGGACCCCGCAAACATCGACCACAACAAGCTCCCCTTCACCATCCGCTCCGTCTTCTTCATCGACCCCAAGCGCAAGATCCGCACCATCCTCTCGTACCCGGCGTCGACGGGCCGCAACGCCTCCGAGGTGCTCCGCATCATCGACTCGCTGCAGACGACGGATAAGCACCGCGTGGCCACGCCCATTGACTGGCAGCCGGGGCAGGATGTCATTGTTGCCAAGGATGTCAAGGATGACGAGGCCAAGAAGCTGTTTCCTAACTTTCGGGTTGTGAAGCCGTATCTGAGGTATACGGCGCTGCCTTAGTGCTGTTGTTTGCTCGTTAGGAGAGGGAATATAATAATGATAGTCCCGAGGCCATGACTGTCGAGATTGTCACTGTGAATGCCCGGGTTTCTGGAAAAGTGGTGTCACTGATCGATACCCTTGACCTTGACGATGCCCGAGGAATTGCAAGCTACCCTGTACCAAACGAGTCATGAACCTGACAGGCAGCCAATCAACTCCTGGAAGCCACTCGGCTATCGGCACATCACCGCAACGCGTTCAACGCCCAGCTGAAACAAGGTGCAAGTATCGACGCCCTGCAGCCGCACAAACGATGCCGTTTCTCTCTCCACTCGAAACGGTTTCACGACGATAGAGCGAGAGGCTCGACCGAGGCGCCCTCGTGGGTAATTCTGCCTGCGCTCTCGTCGGCATCTTTCTATTCTCCCTCTCTCCGTCGAATACATTCAGATTCTCTCCGTCGATTCTGCATTCAACTCAACAGAGCCGGCGATACGCGCACGCCTCCTCCCCTTGCCGCCCACCTGGATCAAGACGAAGCCAATCAGCAGCCAGAGCGGGAAAAGAAACAATTTGCATCTTTCTCTCCGCTCCGCTTCGTTGGTGGCGCCCCCGCACGGCGATATACGAATCCACACAGTCGCGTTTGAGGTCGCGGCCAACGACGGGTTTCGGAGGGGGGAAGAAGAAGGGCGTGGAAGCTAGGGTATTTCTGTGCCGGTATGTTGGCCCTTTCCCCCTTCCCTCTTCCCTTGGGCCGGTGGTTTGGGATGGGATTGTTTGCATTTCGGAGAATTGTTTGGTGTTTTCTGCTTCAAGGGCCCGTTTTGCTTGTTTTCGGTGTGGGAAACGAAACTCGACGAAGGGACCGGGGAGCAGCGGTGGAAGGAAGAGGGATCCCGGCTTCTCTTATCGTCCTCGTTCATCTCATCCATCCATCCATCCATCCATCCATCTCTCTCTACCCCAACCTCTCTACCGTCACGCTCGAATCTGATGGAAGTTGACCATCATGGCCCATCAGCAGTCCATCGGCTCCCCGCAGCGGAAAAACTCGGCGCCCGGGCTGACGCTGCCATCGACATCGAACAAGTTGAAGCATGGCCGACAGCTGAGCCTCCAGAACAGCCTCTCCAAGCCGCTGCCCCAGGCGCCGCAGCCCGAGTCGGCCATGGAGGACGTCATGAGCAGCAGCATCGGCAGCCCCCCGAGCTCGGCCCGACGCGACAGCCTCCCCGCCGACGAGGCCGCCGCCCGCCGCACCCCGGGCGCCTCCACCCCGAGCCGGCCCCATCACGGCGCGCATCATCAACACGGCCGGTCGTCGAGCAGCTCGGCGCATCTCTCTGGGCTTGTGTGTAACGTCCACCGGACGACGGGGAGGGAGCCGCCTCCGCTGGTTGGGGCCACGACGACGGTGCTGGGCGACAAGCTTTACGTGTTTGGGGGGAGGGTGCTGACGAGGTCGCGGCCTGCGCCTTTGATGGCTGATCTTTACGAACTGGATCTTGTGCGGAGGCATTGGTCGAGGCTGGAGACGGGGGGGGATGTGCCGTCGCCGCGGTACTTTCACTCCATGTGTCCTCTGGGCGATACGAAGCTGGTGTGTTATGGAGGGATGTCGCCGTCGCCTCCGGGGGTGTCGTCGAGTGGAGGGGAGCAGCAGCAGCAGCATGAGGAGCCCAATGCTTCACGAGAAGGGGCTGAGCAGCAGCAGCAGCAACAGCAGCAACAACAACAACAACAACAACAACAACCAGAACAACACCAACAACACCACCAACAACACCACTCCACGCAGACTCCCACCCAGCCCAACGCCCAGCCCGAAGTCTCCGTCATGTCCGACATCTACATCTACGACGTCCCCTCCCGCCGCTGGACCTACGTGCCCACAAAGGACCCCCCCCAGGGCCGCTACGCCCACTGCGCATGCGTGCTGCCCTCGACAGCCAGCTTCTCGTCTACGCGCGCTCCGCTCTCGGCCCTCCATCTCGACGCCATCGACGGCTCCGGCGGCGCCGAGCTCGTCGTCGTCGGCGGCCAGGACGGAAACAACCACTACATCGAGCAGATTAGCGTCTTCAACCTGCGCAGCCTCGCCTGGACTTCTACCCAACCGCTCGGAAAGAGCTGCGGCGCCTATCGGAGCGTCGCCTCTCCCCTGCCTCCCGTTTTGGCCGGCAGGATGAGCGGTAGCGGTACCAGCGGCAAGCAGGATGCGCCCTCGATGCTCATCTACTCCAACTACAACTTTCTCGACGTCAAGCTCGAACTGCAGATGCGCTCCCCCGACGGGACTCTGACGGAGCGGCCCATGTCCGGCTCCTATTCGCCTCCGGGCCTCCGGTTCCCCAACGGCGGCATCGTCGACACTCACTTCGTCGTCAGCGGCACGTACCTGACGTCATCGAAGCAGGAGTATGCGCTGTGGGCTCTCGACCTGCGATCCCTGACCTGGAGCCGCATCGACGCCGGCGCCAGCGTCTTTAGCCAGGGCAGCTGGAATCGCGGCGTCCTTTGGAGGCGACGCAACACCTTTGTGATACTCGGCAATCGCAAGCGCAGCCTGGTGGACGACTATAACCACCGGCGCATCAACTTCACAAACGTCTGCATGGTCGAGCTCGAGCCCTTTGGCTTCTACGACAACCCGCGCCGTACGAGTCCCATGTCTGGCTTCGTCTCCGCCAGCGCGCCCTACTCCGGTCCGGGCCTCAGCATCACCCGCAAAGCCGGCTACACGGCGGGCGGACGCGTCCACTCACGGGCCAGCGACGAGCTGGGCGATCGATTGCTGGCTATGCGCGAGCTGGCGGACATGGACCTTTTGTGTATCGGAGGGGAGAGGATCCCAGTGAATTCGAGGATGGTGGCCCGTCGCTGGGGGCCGTACTTTGTCCAGCTGCTGCGCGAGGGATCCTCTACGTCATCAGCAGTCATCGACGACTCGGACGATGCCGCTTCCGTCCTCCCCGGTGAAGATATCAACCCGGCTGCCGTCAATACGGCCCCGACGCCCCGATCCCTCGCCCCGGACGCCCGTCCTCGATGCCTCTACCTCCCGCACACGCACCTGACTGTCCAGGCACTGGTACGCTTTCTCTACACCAGCTCGCTGCCTGCCCAGTGCACGCCGCAGGTTCTCTGCTCGCTGCTGCAGGTGGCACGTCCCTACCGCGTCGACGGACTGCTGGAAGCCATCGTCGAGCGGCTGCACACTCTGCTCGAGAGCCGCAACGCCGCTGCCATATTCAACGCTACGGCCATGGCGGCGGGGGGTGGACGCGGCATAGACGGCTCGTTGAATCCGAATCTTTCCGTGGGCATATTGGATCCCATGCTCGCTCCTACGGCTACGACGGATTTCTCACTCGGTGGGAGCGCGGCTTCGATGTCTTCGGTCAATGGCTTTGGTCAGGACGATGGGAGTCACCTCTCAGTCCGCGACTCGCACCGACGACCGACGACGCCCTCGACGCTGGCTCTCGGTGCGGCCATGGCGGAGCGACACAGCCGGACGCCCAGCGCGGGCGAGCTCTCGACGACGACGAGCGTGAGCGGAGGATCGGAATGGGGATCTGAGCATGGCGGTGGCGGTGCTGGTGGTGAAGGGCATCGGAACGTGTGGAACGGGGAGCTCAGCAGTGTGATTGGGTTGCAGAAGCGGGGGCTCAGGGGGTTGATGGATGGGAGGAGGATGAGGGAGAGGAACTCGCCTTTGTATGCTGGAAGGGTCGGTTTGGGCATAGGGGGGGGGTAGGAGGGATAG
>NJES01000624.1:0-10959 GCA_002591395.1 Ophiocordyceps camponoti-rufipedis | reverse complement strand
CCCCCAACCCCATCCGCAGAAAAGAAAAGCCTGGCATCCAAGACGCCTCGCCAGCTGTCACCCACCCACCCACCACTGACGTGTCCCCGCCGCCTGCATACCTCTCTCTACCTGTCCGTCCGTCGAACCCGCAAGCCAGCCCGTCCCTCTGCGAGCGCATCACCATCTACATACACAAGTCCGACTAAGCCTCCCCCCCGTCGGGCTTCCACGTCCGATCCTGTCTGCGAATCCCAAGCCGGTACACGACGACGGCGACGACGACGACCACAGCTGAGGCCGCGTCCTCGTTGGCACCCGATGACAGACAGCCTCACGCTTCTCCCCATCGAAGACGTGCGGACCAGTCGCCAGCGAGGCGAGATCCGGCGCCCAACCGTCCTTGTTGCCTCCCAGACGTCCGTTTTCTCGTCGTACAGACGTGGCAGTCATGGCGAGCCGACGTCAGGGTGAGCGGAGCATTCAGTCATGCTCGTACGAGGTGAAATGCCGGGCGTGCCATCTCCGTCCGGGTGGCATCTCCCTGTCATCTACCATCTACCTTGCCATGGAACTTCGTTCATCTGCCGTCTCCTTGTAGTAGAACAAATTCCCTACTTTCTTGTAAAGAACTATCAAGCCCATTCACCACCTCCCTGTCCCCTCCTTCAACGGCAGTATCAGGTCAACCTACCATCTCCCTTCCACCTGCCATTAAGTTAGGTAGCATCCCCATCAGAGATGACCCCCCATCTGCCGCCATCCATACCTACCTACCTACCCTGCGCGACATCTTCTCCTCCATTGCGCACATTCAAGCCAAAACCCTCACAAAAGCAAGAAGCATTTATTCTACGCTCAACCTCGCTATGCGGCTAATTACCTCGCTTGTATTTGCAAATTAACGGCCCTCTTCCACGCCAGCCCCCCGGCTGTCTTTACTAGAAGAAGGTCCCTAGCATTTGACCCAAGCGAAGACAAGGTGGAAAAGGCCCTCTCCATCCCCCTCTCACACCCCCTATATCCGTCCCGTCCCGCTGCCCGTACAACAAAAGCTTCAAAAGAGGTCGATCCCCGCCCCCTTTCTTTCAGTGTTCCCGCGCGTGGGCCATTCCCGGTATGGGACCCGAGGCCGGACCGTGGTTGGGGGGCGTCGGGCTGGCCCTCCTCTGGCGCGTCCGACGCTGGTCATCGCCGGCGGCGTCGGCCGGGGGAGATCGCCTCTCTGCGGCGCGGCCGTGCCTAAGGCCGAGCTCGACAAGTTCTCCTGACCTGAACCTGCTCAGCATGCGGCGATAATAACCCTCTGGAGAGCTGCTGCAGGGGAGTTTGTGAGCACTCTTGAGAGATATCAAGGGGAAAACCACTCACGCTTGCGAGTCTCGTCTCCTCAGGAGCGTCATGAAAGCGTGACCAGCCGCCGTCGTCTGGCCGACCTTTGGCTCCGACGGCAGCTTGTCACGGCAGTAGGGACAGCTGTCCGAGTCCTCGAGCCACTTCTTAATGCACTGGTTGCCGAAGACGTGTTTGCAGTTGGGCAGGCGTAGAGGAGCCTCGACAACGCCCTCGATGCTCTGAACACCGTAGTCGTTGTAGCAGATGACACACACTGTGACGAGCGTGAGCTTAGACATGAAAGAAGAAAACAAGGCCAACGTCATCTACTCACTCCGCTCGTTGGCCGACAGTGACTTGACGTCGACGACCTGCAAACTCTGGAGGGCGACGGTCGAAGCAATCAGCTTGCTGGGAATGGCGCCTCTAGCCAACTGCAGCTGTCGCAGAGCCGCGTCGTCCGGAATCACGTAGTTGAGGTGCTCGGTGAGGTTGTGGCCAGGGTGACGGCTCAGTCTGCCATCGGCGACTTCGGCCATGACAGCGGTGTCCTGGACGGCGTCCGGGGCCGAATGCCGCGAGGTGAGGTACCGACGGGCCCTCGAGAGGCCTTGGCGGCGCCGGTCCGTGATGGGCGACGGTAGGGCCGAAGTGTTGCGAGTGGAAGTGGTGGACGGTACAGGAGCTTCTCGATGGCAACGGTCAGTTGAAGTGAAACAATGGGGGAAAAAATTGTGCGAAGAGCTTGTGTGCGGAGGAGAGGAAAGTGAAGATAGAGTATGTGATTCAGCAGACAGAAGCGGTGAGGAGTGGCAGTGGCAGATGCAAAGGCAGAGGTAAGCGGTAGAAGCGGAGACAAAAGCGAGGCACGAGGCAAAACAAGAAAAAAAAAAAGGTTGAGAAGAGGGGAGGGGGAGAGAAGAGCAAAGAAGAGAAAAGAAAAACAAAATGACGGAACACAGGCAGAGCTGAAGACGCCGAGTTAAAGGCAGAGAGAGAAGACTCACCATTTCCAGACACGGCTGCAGCCGGCTGCAGAAAGCGAGGCCCTGCCGACACAGACGCAACGGAGCCCGAACGACGAGGATAGGCCAAGCTGTAAGGGTGACCCGACAGGTTCCGGGGCCCGTAGGGGTTCGGCAGCGGCTCGGCGAGGGGGAAGATGGGCAATTCGCCGCGGCCAGCCTCGCCGCGGCCGGGTCCCAGCGTCGGAGGCTGCGGGCCAAGGCCAGGGGGGGGCCCGAAGCCAGCCGGATGGAGGACAAGACCGGCCTGACCTATCGAGGCGAACGAGTGCAGCCGAGCTGGCGTGAAGAGCCCATCGGAGTTCTGTGGCTGGACCCCTCGTAGTCCGGCGTCGGGATGAGGCAGCGAGCCCTGCAAGCCGAGACCGAAGGATGGCGACGGTGACAACGAACGACCAAGCTGAGGCGGTCTGGGGTGCTGCTGCTGCTGCTGCTGCTGTTGTTGTTGTTGTTGCTGCTGCTCAAGCTGCTGCTGTTGGGCTGAAGGACCAAAGTAGAGTGGTGACGTCGAGACGGCCGAGCTGGCAGGCCAAGGAGCCGTGGGTGGAAGTCGGGGATGGGTCTGATGAGAGGGAGCCCACGAAGCGGTATGTCCATCGCCGTGATGAGGCAGCCTGGGGCCAGTGCCGGGGGGAAGATAGTTGATGGGGTCCATGGCAGCGCCGGGGCCCGACGCCAACGCGGCCTTTTGGGCCTCGAGACGACGGCTCCCCGGGTTGAGACTGCCGCCGATGGACGCCTTGCTGATGGAGCAGCCGTCCGTCGTGTGTCCCTGTATCTCGCTGCTGGGCCGGGCTCGAGAGCGTTGGATGGGGGGATGGCGGATGGCAGCCGAGATCGGAGTGTCGTCAGAAGAGAGCCGCAGGAAGGGTGGGTAAACAAGGTTCGGCGAAACAGGCTCCGAGGGCTAAAGATGCTCGCTGGCCGTTCAGGTGCGGGCGTCGACTCGACTCGGATAGAAATAGTAGACGACCAAGATGGAAGAAATCAAGGTCGAGCGAGGGGAAAGAGGGCCGTTGCACCAAAAGTCGGGGGCACAGCGTGACGAGAAGGACGGATGAGTAAGGCGCTCTCGCAAAAAAAAAAAAAAAGGGTTCAGGGGTGAGTAGGGACGTGACGCAAAGAGGCACGGCGGGATGGAAGGGCGATCTGGAGGGGGGAGAAGGGGAGAGGCGGAGAGGAGGAGGTGAGGAGGAGGAGGAGGAGGAGGAGGAGAAAGAGGAGGAGGCGGAAGAGGAGGCGGAAGAGGGAAGCGGAAGTGGCCCAACACGGTGGTGGTCAGAAGGTCAGGTCAGAAAGGTGCCAAAGAAAGGCACGGCGCACTACCAAATTTTGCTACTGGCACCGGCTTCCGAAACTGGGCGAAGGGGGCTAATTGCATTTCCTTGGACGCAAGCAAGCGAGGCATTTATTGCTTTGTTTCTAGATGGATTCAGTTGAGAGGGTGAGGGTGAGGGAAAGGAAAAAGGGAAAGGGGAGGAGGAGCGCGGGAGTTGTGCTGCCTTGAATGATGGATATAAATAACCTTGCCTACCTACTAACCTACCACCCCTTCCATTACTCTTGATTCACGCCTTGACGGGCTGACGGCGGGTGTAGGTGGACTATCATGCGATGCAAAAGGAACCACGGCGGCAGCAAAGGAATATACAGCCACTAGGTAGGTATACAGAAGGCAGGCAGGCAGCCATTCATCCACGATGGCTTGCTTGCTTGCTTGCATGTACGAATACAGACAGAACACGGGCGGAACGGGCGGCAACCAGCCCGCACGATCCCATCACCAACCAAACCAACCTACACATCCGACGTCGATAGCGCTAAACAGGCCGCGTCCAGGGAGCCCAGCGAGCCCACCTAGAGTACCTAAGTGAACCCAGTGAATCCAGTGCTGAGCGCTACCACCACCACCTATCTACCTACCTCCTACAGCGGGCACACCTTACGTCCGGGCGGGTGTCGATGCTGGAACGCCCCCGTAACACGCGCAACGACGGTGAGACCCAAGCCGGAATCCAGACGCGGGCTCGTATCCAGCTCCCCAACCGGTCATCTGCTTCTGTTACGAATATCTACGATTACCTACCAATACTCGCTTCTCAAGTCTCTCTCGTCTCTCTCATCGTCTCTCTCACCATCTCTCACTCTTCCATTCACTCACACACACACACACACACACACTCTCTCTCATATATCAACCCTCAACACATCATTCATTCATCCCCCCGCACGGCCGCCAATCCCCTCTTCTTCCCTCATCCCCCCGATTCAGCCCCCGCACGCCTCGCCCGCCATCGTCACCTACCCACCACCCAAGCCCAGCCGATTGCTTTTTTCGCCCTCGACCACCCACGCCACAAATCACCCCAGAATAAGAAACACCATCAACAACCGGATTCAACCCCATTCCGTCATCGCCCTATCCGTATGAATCCTCCTCTCCTCTCCTTTCCCACATGCTTTCGGAATAATCCAGCCTTCTCTTCCCAGCTTCAGCCCCCGATCTCGATGGCACGTGCCTGTCAAATGCCCGATTGAGGAGCACGAGCCCCCCCCCCCCCATGTTCCAGCTGCTCGCTACTTAAACATGTGCGTCGGCCTCGTCTCAACACTTTTGTCTCTTCTAGTTTGTCCGGCTAGACCTGCTTCCTGCAATGCGGCCTTGTATTCCTCAACTCTCCGTTCCCATCCACACACGAGGCTGGGAGTTCAAAAAAAATAAAATAAAAAACAAGTCATGTGTCATGGACATTTTCCTGCCTGCTCAGCAAGAAAAGGGGGTGAGACCAACAAGTCAACAAGGTCCGCCCATGTATGTATCAGCCTCATTGCCTACCTACCTAGGTATGTAGGTATTCCTCCTCTCTCCCTCCCTCTATCGAGTCGACAAAATGCTGCTGCCCACCGACCCCCATCGGTGAAAACAAAAGGAAACCAGACCAAAGAAGAAACTCATTTCTTGGCCAGCCGATACTTGCCGCCCACGAGCTCCAACTCGCCGCCAGAAACCCTCTCGCCCAGAAAGTCCTGCAACTCCTCGTTGCTCCAGGGGCACCCGTCCGACAGGAGCATCTTCATCATCATCGATATCTGGCCCAGTGGCATCGCTGGGCTCGAGTTGGTCAGCATGCCCACGATGAACTGCCAGTAAACGGCCCGCCTCTCCTTTTCCCGCGCCGAGTCGACGAGCCGCTTCGCCTTCCGCAGCGGCGGCCCGTCGCCTTGCCCTTGGCCTCCCCGCGCCATCGTCGTCGAAGTCGTGTTCGTGTTTGTCGTCGTAGTCGTCGTCGTTGAAGTCGTCATCGTCGTAGTCATCGCCTCCGTCGTCGTGCTGCTCCCTTGGCCGCCCAGCCTCTCCATCACCTCGTACGTCTGATCCCCAACGTCTCGCAACACCCGCTTAGACAGCCAAAAGTTGAGAGCCAGCACCAGCAGATCCTCATCCATGGTGAGATGCTGCCACAGCTCATCAAACTTCCACCTCCGCGTCCCCTGACCACTCCCACCCTCCCCATCCTCACCAAAGGCGTAGATGACGGCGGCCTCGTACGTGCTGCACTCGACATCCACCGACCGATCCTCCAGCTCGAGCCGGACGGCCGCAGACCCAAGGTGACAGAGCCACCCCAACTTCCTCGCCGTCTTGAGCTGCTCAAAGCCAGCCTCGTACCGTGTCTTGGCCGCCGCCACCGGACCCGGGACCCGGAACCCCTCCCTTCGGAGGCTGGGCCAGAAGAGGCGAGACAGAATCTTGGAGTGGTACGACGGCAATCCCCGCGCCGCCGCCAGGTTCCTGCAGATGGTGGCGTCGACGCGCCTCGAGTCGTAAATGTCCTTGATCATGACGTCGCAGTTTTGCAGCGCCGCCTCGCCGAAGCGCTTCTTAAGCAGGCCCAGCACCTTGACCTCCTGTCGAAAGTCCGTCTGCCGCGACAGCAGCCGCTCGGCGACGATGAGCTGAAACTCCTTGATGAAGATGTCGTGCGAGCCGAGGGCGCTGATGAGGGTGCCGATGACGTCCTCGCTCTTCGGTCGCTTGTAGTTGACGCCGGCATCGACGGGATCCGGCACCCAGCTCATGTCGTTCCAGTCCATGTCATCGTCGCCACCGCCACCGCTCCGTCCGATCCGCTGTTGCGAGGCGTCGCTGAGGATAGCCGCCAGCTCGACGAGCCTAGTGTCACGACCCCCTTCCTCCTCGTCAGCCGCCTTTGGGTTGGCCAGGAGGCCCGTAACGACGATGCGGATGGCGTCATCCCGCTGACACAGGTACAGCTGCAGCGCGTGAGCCACCCGATCCAGCAGCACCTTGGACGCGTCGAGAGCGTGAAATGTGCGAATCATGGCAATGTACGTCTGCAGTATCGACAGCGTCGACCGGCCCGGATGGAGCAGCCGCTTCTGCAGCGCAGCCGAGAAGGCGTCGGTAAGCTGCAGCCGTCGTCGGGGCGTCGTCACGGCCAAACGCAGATCATCGAGCCCGCCCCGACTCCTCGGCCATTCCAGCACCATGTCGAAGAGCTCGCTGGTTCGCAACGCCGCCAGCCTTCCAACAGCCACCTCCCTCCAGCGGTCGACATCCTCGGCCGAGACGCGACCACCGAGACAGGCCAGCACCTGAGCAGCGACCCGGCCGTAGTGGTCATCGATCCAGCCGCGAAGATGGTCAACACACGACGTGGACGCAGCCCAGACGCCAGCGTAGGCACAGTCGATAAAGTCGCTCATCCTGCCGTCCATAATCTCAGCCAGAAGCACGTGAAGCGAGTCGCCCGCCAAGCCCATAGTCTGCAACGACTCCAGCAGCGAGAGCAGCTCAGCAAGCGCACGAGAAGCGCCCTCAACCCGAACCTTGCTCGGCTCCCCGCCAACATCAACCATCAACACATCAGACAACAGGCGCGTAAGCACCGTCCGCAACGCAGCCGTCAGCCCCGTAGCCCACGAACTGCTAACGAGAGCGTGTAGCTCCCGCCGGAAGCCAGCCACAGCCGCCTCCCGCACATGACGCTGGCGAATGCCGCCAACCACAAGCGTCAGGCCGTACGAGTACTGCCGGTGAGCCGCCTGCAGAGTCTGCGCGCTGCTGAGAAGAACCTCGGACGCGTCGTCGCGGGCGGCGCAGGCAGCCAGCAGCGGCAAGACGTGGTGGACAAAGTGCTGCCGAACCTGATGAGAGTGCCACAGCAAGACGTCGCCCGTGCCGACAGCCCGCGGGACCGCACCGGCCGGATCCAGGACGATGGCCAGCGCGTCGCTGAATAAGTCGTCGTCGGCCACCTGCGACTGGGAAGGGATGGTGCCGAACGAGTCCTCGGCCGCCACCGACGTCGGCAGCTGGATACGCGACGTCACCACCTCCCAGGCGCGGTCCCATCGAACCTGATCGCTGCCGACAGCCACCTGTGACCGCTCGTCATCGCCGGAGGCAGAGGGGCGGCGTCGCGAGCCGGATTTCAGCGGCGTAGCATCAGGCTGAAAGACCGAGTGAAAGACCTTGGCCCTGCGCGCCCGCATCGTCGTCGTCGTCGTCATCATCATCATCGGTCCAACCTTGGAACCGAGATGACAGTCCGCACAAGGTGGATCCCTCCGCCGGCCCTCAGCGACACATGACAATCAGATCCGATTCGGAAGACAAAGGCGGCAGAGGAGAGACAGAGCAGAAGCAGCGAAGACGAGACGCGTCGTCGCAAGGCTGAGTGACTCCCGGGTGCGGATAAACCCGCCCGGAAGTGAATGGCAGTGCTCTAGGGTAGCCTGCCAAGTGTTGAGGGAGAGAAAGAGAGAGAGAGAGAGAGAGAGAGAGAGAGAGAGAGAGACAGCAGACTGGCCGAAGGATTCCCAGGCGCGGACCGGACACGAAGCGAATCTCCCAGTGAGAGATGCCTCGGCAAGCTCCCATGGCGTCGGAATGCCCCTGATGCATTGGCGGAATCGATTCCCGACCGCGAGATCCGACAGCTCGTGAGAGGGATAGAACGGCTCGACCAGGGAACCTTGTCTATACTCGCAGCTACATGCCATGGCCGCAGTCTTCTCTCTCTCGCTTACAGCAACATGGCTTGTTTCGTCGCGGAGTAGAACCCCGTCGTCGTCCAAGGAAAAGCCAATACCGCCAGCTCCCAGCAAAAGTCCCCCCCCCAAACGAAGACTGCTCTCTCCATCAGGCTTCGTCTTCCCCCCTTCCCTTAACCCCCCTTTCCCGCTTTCGTTCTCTTCTCCCTCATCTGATAGACAGAGATTGATAAGGGAGCAACAGATCGAGACAACGTCGACTGCTGTCTCTCAGCTTCCCAATCCGGTGGGCTGGGCTCTGATCCGGTCCGGGGTTTCGCTGCCTCGAGGGCCGCACCCCCGGGTCCGTGGAGCATAAGCTGCCGTATCCGTTCCACCGCGTCATTCTTCTTTATTATGTATGTACATACATATGTATGTATGTACGAAGACATTACATATAAGCCCAGGCAGCCAGAGCATCGTTTCGGCTTCCCTTGTGTCTGGCAAAAATCTTGTCCGCCCCTAGAATTACAAAGGTATCTAGATGGTGTGGGTGCGTTACACGTCATTGCTGCCTACCAGGTGCCAATAACTCTGGTCCCGTCTTCCAGAACCCGGTCAGGATGATCCAGCCGGCCGGACTCTCAGCTCCGCCTGCGACGATAGCCTCTGCCGGCATCACCCGTCTCCAGCAGCTTGGCCGCCAAGACGACGCCACTCCCTGCCTCGCTTGAGGTATATGTGCTGGTACAGGCATGCAGACATGGGGATATTTATAGCTGCGGTGAATGTATGTATGTAGGTATCGTGTGTAAGGAGCAGCGCGGCCCTTTGGTCATCGTGAGACGAGCCATCTGTAAACTATGCATACATACACACTCACACTCACACACACACACGCTCTCTCTCTCTCTCTTCTCTCTACATGACAAGCCTTCAGACATGTAAATACTCATACATACATACACGAATGCTTCCACACAACAACCACAACCACAACACACCCACAACAACACCCAGCAAGCCACCTCTCCCACAACCTCCCACTCCCAGCAACCCCCCTGCCACCCCATCCCCGTCCCGGCCTTGCGTCACCTTCGTCCCATCTCCAAGCCCGGCCGGAAAAAGCGTGATCCCTGCCGCACGCGACATCTAGAGTTTCCCTCGACCTAACAGATCCAAAAGGTGGATATCGTCATGCACGCACCTTTGGCGATACTGTGCGCCCACAACAGGCCCTCCTTTTTTTCTTTGCCCATCGTTCATTCATTCACGTATGTAAGTCGTTGCATCAGGCACCCATCCATACGACTCTGTCTCGAATACATGTAATCAGTCAATGATCCACCGTTTCGCACGCCTCCTTCTAGTCAGTAGTTTTTGTATGTATGTACATGCGTCCGTCCATCCATCCGTCAGACATACAATCGCCCGGCCCTCGCTGTCCTCTGTTGCTCCATCCCGGGAAACTCAAAGAAACCCAATATCGGACCATGGTGATACACCGTTTCCGCCCCTCTTCAAAGAGACCAGAAGCCATGGTAGAAGGTCAGAGGAGAAGAGACACGGCCAGAAAGGCCGACACCCTGGTCCCCGTCGGGACCCATCGCCTGGTGTTGCCAGCGGGGGGCTGAGAGATGGGCGCCACCTCTGTTTCTCGCCTCTCTGTGCGTGGCTCTGCCCTCTGCTCTTCTCCCTTTGTGCCCTGTCTCTCTCTCTCTCTCTCTCTCTCGCCCTCTCTCGCCCTCTCTCTCTCGCCCTCTGTTGCCCTGCTCTCTGTTGCCCTCTCTTCCTCTGCCCTCTCTCTCTCTCTCTCCATCTGTCTCTCTCTCTGTTCCCAACCTCTCTCTTCCTTCTCCCTCTCTTCCCCCCCCCCTCCCTCCACGTCTTCTCCCCTCCCTCCCCTTCTCGTTCCACCTATGCCCGTTCCCCTCCCCACGCCCCCCNNCTCCCTCTCTTCCCCCCCCCCTCCCTTCAAGTGTTTCTCCGCTGCTTGCACTTCTCGTGCAACAAATGCCCGTTCCGAGCCGTCGTCCGCGTAAACTCGGCGCCGCAGTTGGGGCACGTCGCCTTGGCCGCCTGTCCCGACTTCTCGCGCTGGTGCCGTAGCAGGTTGCTAAAGGTGGAGAACTGTCTCCCGTTGCATCCGTGTTCCCAGCACCGCGGCTTTGGCCGGCTTTGCACTACCCTGACCTGGCTGTCTTCCTGGCCGCCCGACGTCGATACCGACTGCATGGGGTACAGCATCCCGGCCTCGTGTGAGAGGGGCATCCGCGTGCTGGAGCTGTGTTAGATTCCTTCCTCTTCACAGCCCTCCGGCTCGACCCCCTTGCTTCTTTGTGTTGCGCCCACCTGTATTCGCCGTACGCGGCTGGGTACTCCATCGTGACGCCGTAGCTCGGCTGCCTGCCACGCCGCCGTCAGCCGGGAGTTGCCGCGAGTTTAATCATATCTGAATGAAAGAAGCAGCTCACATGGAAGCGTGGTACGGAGCCTGGTTAAACACCTGTCCCCCTTGGGGCTGTTCCGACATGGCCGACGTGAATGGTGATAGGAAGGACGGGTTGCCCATGGCCGACGTCGGCAGGACCGGAACGGCCGGAGGAGGCGTCGTCGTCGC
>NJES01000623.1:0-11003 GCA_002591395.1 Ophiocordyceps camponoti-rufipedis | reverse complement strand
CCCACCCACCCCCCTACCACGGTCCCCTCGGCCCCGGCCCTCGCCCTCCCCCCTCGCAACCCCCCAGATCGGACACAGACCTCCTCCGCGACTGGCACGCCATCCCGCGCGTCAATGAGTTCTGGGGTCCCTTCCAGCCCGATTACCTCGGCCGTCTACTCGCCGACCCGCATTCTTTTCCCGCCATCGGTCTTTGGGATGGCGTTCCGTTTGGGTACTTTGAGCTGTACTGGGCCAAGGAGGATCTTCTCGGCCGTCACGCTCCAGACGACGTTAGGGATTGGGACCGCGGTATCCACGTCATGATCGGCGAGGAATGGGCCAGGGGTAGAGTCGCTGCCTGGTTAACGTCTCTTGTCCACTGGTGCTTCATAGCCGATCTGCGCACCATGACCGTCTGCCTCGAGCCTCGCGTCGATAACAGCAGGTGAGCTTCCCCTTGTCTTCATATCCGTCCAGCGCATCTGTTTGACTGTTGCCAGAATGCTGCACCACCTTGAGACCCTGGGCTTTATTAAGGAGAAGACGGTCACTCTCCCTCATAAGCAGTCATGGTACGTGACGCTACGACGCGAGTCCTGGCAAGGCCCGTCGCTGTGACTGGCGGAATCACACCCTGATAGACATTCCATGTTGATACTCTGTACGTTGCTTCCATGGCGGTAGAGAAGAAAAGCTCGCATTTTGTAGATGAACAAAAGTTGTCACCAAACATCTCTCACGCCATCAATTCATCCCACGATGCTTCCCCCCCCCTTCCCCCTGAATGACGCCGATAACCCCTCCAGTTCACGTCTCCGAATACTCCCACCCCCTCTAACCAACCCACCGTCTCGCACTCCGAAAGATGCGCACCCACGGCCCAAACTCCCCCCACGATTCAAGCGCCTCAGGAGGCACATAGCTCGCCGCGTCGGCCAAGACGGTCCGCTCCGGATGGGGCATCATGGCGACGAAGCGGCCATCCTGGCTCGACACGCCGGCAATGGCCCCCTTTCCGCCATTGGGATTGAACGGGTACGTCTCCGTCACGTTGAGCGAGTTGTCGACGTAGCGGAGGGGAATCATGCCGGACTCGGACAGAGCGGCAAAGGCATCGGGCGACGACGTCACGGCGCGGCCTTCGCCGTGAGAGACGACGACGGGGAGGGCCGAGCCGTTCATCCCGTGGAAGAAGACGGACGGCTTCTTGGTCTCGTCTACCTGCACCTTGACCATGCTGAAGCGGGCCTCGAACTGCTCCGACGCGTTGTCCGTAAACGACGGCCAGTGCTCCGTGCCCGGAATCAGCTCCCTGATCCTCGTCAGCATCTGACAGCCGTTGCAGACGCCGAGGGCAAAAGTGTCGGCCCGCCGGAAGAAGTCGGAAAAGGCGCGCCTCGCGTTGTCATGCATCAGGATCGACTTGGCCCAGCCCTGACCCGCGCCCAGCACGTCGCCGTACGAGAAGCCACCCGGCGCGGCGAGCCCCGTAAAGTCGGCAAGGGAGCGGCCGTCGAGAATGTCCGTCATGTGAACGTCGACGGGCTCGAAGCCGGCTGCTTTGAAGGCAAAGGCCAGTTCGGCATGACCGTTGACGCCCTGCTCGCGCAGCACCGCCACCCGGGGCGCCTTGCCGAAGAGGCCGGTGATGGCCGACTTGAAGGGCTTGATGGTGTCCGACGGGGAAAAGGTGAGCCGGTACGAGATGCCCGGATCCGAGCCGTCGGCCAAGGCGGCAAACTCGCTCCGGGCGCATTCGGCGTTGTCTCTCAGCCGTTGCATCTCGTACGACGTCTTGGACCACCACTGCTGCATCTGAGCCCGGTTCAGAGTTGCAAACGTCGTTGCTCCGTGTCGGATCGTCAACGTCTGCTTCTGCTTCGACTTGACCACGGCAAACTTGTGAATCAGACCCGGTGGCGGCCCGCACGTCGCGAAGCACCTCTTGAAGTTGATCTCGTCCGAGACCCTCACCTGGAAGACGGCTCCGAGCTCCTCGTTGAAGAGAGCCGGCAGCATGTCCTCCAACCGACCCGACTTGGCGATGCCATCCATCATCATGTCGACGCCACAGCGGCCCGCAAACATCATCTCCGCCACCGTCGTCATCAGCCCGCCGTCGGACCGGTCGTGATACGCCAGCACAACTCCGCTCTTATGAAGCTGCCACAGCGCGTCAAAGTAGTCTGCCACCAAGCCGGCGTTGTTCACATCCGGAGCCTCGTTGCCGACGGCGCCCAGAGACTGAGCCAGTGCCGAGCCGCCCAGCCTCTGCCGCCCCTCGGCCAGGTCGACAAACACGAGCATCGTCTCGCCCACCTCCTCGGGCCTTCGTAGCTGCGGTGTCCACGTCTTTCTGACATCCTCGACGACGCCAAACGCCGAGATGGCCACTGACACGGGCGACGCCACGCTCTTGACCTCGTCACCGTCCTTCCAGACGGCCTTCATCGAAGTCGAGTCTTTGCCGACGGGGATGCTAATCTTCAGCTCGGGACACATCTGCATGCCGATGGCCCGGACAGCTTCATACAGGGCCGCGCCCTCGCCGGGATGGTTGACGGCCGCCATCCAGTTCGCTGACAGCTTGACGCGCCGGAGGTCGCCCACGATGTCGGCCGCGCCGAGATTCAGGAGGCTCTCCGCGACGGCCATTCTCGCGGAAGCGGCTGGATTGATGAGAGCCAGTGTCGGTCGCTCTCCCACTGCCATGGCCTCGCCACTTCTCTGCTTACCGCCCAGACTAAAGCTCGTGGCCGTGACGGCGACATCGGCCACGGGTGTCTGCCACGGCCCGACCATTTGATCCCGCGTCGTCAGACCGCCCACCGTGCGATCACCGATGGTGATGAGGAACGACTTGGACCCGACAGCTGGCACCATAAACACCCGCTCCACGGCACTGGCCAGGAGCTCGGCAGGCCCGGTCTCTTCACCGACTGCTTTCTTGAGGGCAGATACTGCGTCAAAGGGGGGGAAGCGCGGCTTCATCGACGACACCACACGATCCTGCTGCCGCTTTGGGGGGAAGAGAGCGTCCATTGGCAAGTCGATCGGCCGCGGATATTCTTTGGACTCGCGATCCGTAAGAACCAGCCTGCCCAGTTCGCCAGCTTCTCTCGCGACAACCCAGCCGACAGCAGAATAGCCGCAGCGCTCCCGGCGACAGATGCTGGTGAAGCGATTCATATTTTCGGGGTTGATGAGTAGCACGTATCTCTCTTGCGCCTCGTTGCACCAGATCTGAAGGGGACTCATGCTGCTATCAGCGCTCTCGATCTGCCGAAGCTCAAACTTTGCACCGTAGCCGGCGTCTTTGACAACTGTAGTGAGTGTCAGTGTCAGATGTTGGCAGTGGAACTTTCGATGACCAGTTACAGGGGTCAACTCACGTTCGGGCAGAGCGTTGGATAGACCGCCCGCCCCGACATCGTGAATCATGGCAATGGGACTTTGCTCCCCCAAGGCCGTGCAGGTATTAATGACCATCTGGGCCCGTCGTTCCATCTATGACCTGGAGTCAGAGTACAGAACTCCGGAGAGAACAGCGATAGAGCCCCTACCTCTGGATTGCCACGCTGCACGCTGTCAAAGTCTAGCTTAGCATTTCCCTCGCCCGACGCATTGCTTGACGCTGCGCCTCCACCGAGGCCGATGAGCATAGCTGGACCGCCGAGGACGATGACGTGCGCCCCGTCATGGACAAACTTCTCATCCTTGAGAGCGTTGGGCGGACGGACGGTGCCAAGCCCTCCGGCGAGCATGATGGGCTTGTGGTACCCACGCCACTCTTTTGTTCTGGAGGAGTCAGAGGCATCGAGAGGCGCTGCCGGCGTCAGAAGCGTGCGGAAGCAGCCGGTCAGGCACGGGCGTCCGAATTCGTTGTTAAAGCGCGCACTGCCAATGGGAGCATCGAGCATTATTTCAAGACTGCTGGCGTAATGAGCCGGACGGCCAATGTCGAGTTCCCAAGGAGCACGATGTTCGGGAATGTGTAGGTCGGATACCCAAAAACCGGAAAGCCCTGCCTTTGTCACGGAGCCTCTGCCGACGGCAGCCTCATCCCTTATCTCTCCGCCGGAGCCGGTGGCGGCGCCAGGGAACGGCCTGCAAACGCTGTCAGTTGATACAGCATGGACCTCGCCAGAAGTCGATTGAGCACTTACGAGATGGCCGTGGGGTGATTGTGCGTCTATTCGCCACAGGCAGGCGGTCAGTAAACATCATTTGATAGTTTGAGACGAGCCGCGACGCACCTCGACTTTGGCCAGAATATGCGCGACTTCAGGGGTGAGTCTCCAGGTTCCAGTAGAGTAGTCAGGAGACCAAAAGTTTGCCGATTCACCCTGGAGAACAGCCGCGTTGTCGCTGTAGGCAGAGATGGTGAAGTCGGGCGTCTTCTTGTGAGTGTTGCGGATCATGTCAAAGAGGCTGCTGTCCTGAGGCACGCCATCGATAATCCAGTGAGCGTTGAAGACTTTGTGACGGCAGTGTCTTTGACTGATTAGCACGCGCGCACTTATTGAGAGCCGTTTTGCACTGGATATAGACGCACTCCGAATTCACTTGGGCAAACATGAAAAGCTCCACATCGTGAGGCGGGCGATTCAGCTTCTCGTAGAGCTGCACGAGATACTGCATCTCAGACTCGTCGAGGCTGAGGCCTTTTTCCTTGTTGTAGTCCCTCAGTACGTCGATTGGGTCTTTTCCGGGCGCAAAGATGTCGACCACAACAAGCGGAGACGGAGCGGCATCCCCAAACATGTCGTCCAGATCAGGCATCTCGAGCGTAAAAGTCTCCGTCATTCGATCGTGAAGAGCATCACGAAACGACTCCTCCTCTCCCTGAAGAAAAGACCGATCGAGCTCGACGAGAATGAGGCGACCCCTTTCGATGCGCCGCACACTTTCGCCCAAGCCGCACACCTGAGCGATGCTGGTGGCCTGAGAGCTCCACGGCGAGAGATAACGGGGCGTGACGTAGACGCAGACGGAATTGGGAACACCCTCGGTCGCCAGATACGGCTGCGAGTCGACATCCTGCAGCAGCTCCTTCAGCCGGTCGAGGACCGTCCGATCCGTCTTGCGCAAGTCGACGTAGTAGATCCATTGGCCGCGGAAGCTCTTGATTCGGAGCTGACTGGACTTGTTTATCCGGTTCCTGAGCTCACTGGCGGCGGATGGCGTGAGGCACGAGCCGCCAATGAGAGTCTCGTGCGGCATCGCGGGTGAAGCGGATCAAGAGGGTGTTTGTGGTTGACTGGTTGTGGGTGAAGGCGGTTGACGGAAGCGGGACCGAAGGGTCGTGATTTTGCTATCGATAGTGGGGTGGTTCTGTAACGGCCCGTTGGTTGATCCGGAGGATGACACCGTGTTGTACGAATACGGTTCAAACAGCCAACCAACCAACTTGTTACCGAAAATGTTGGACTTGAAGAAGATTCCCATCAACAGCGTTCGATGAAAGCACGAGACTACAAATGCTCATTTTAACAGCATAGCCACGTTACGAAATGGCCCTTCGGTTCAAAGTGGCGCCGCTTGGCATAACTCGCATAAAGACCTGCTTCAATCAGTCCTACAGTCACTGGTCCAACCCGTCAGCCGCTCATCTCCCCAACAGAGCAATCTGACGGTCAAACTTGTCCAGCGTCTGCAAGAGAGTCTGCTGAAGAATCCTCGTCACAACCGGAGCCAAGACCCTGACCTTCCAACCTCGCTCCCACATCTCGTCCGTCTTTTCCGACTCGTTCAGTGCCGATATCGAGCGGCTCAGCAACGCCACCTTCTCTCTCCCTCCGATGGTAGCATCTCCTATCGGACCGCGTGGCAGAGGCGGCAGCTGCTTCAGTGCCTCGAGGATGGCCTCTTCCATGACCTCCTCCATCAGCGCCAGCGTCTCCTCCGAACTGACCTCGATCGGTGCCGTGACGGGGTCCAGAGGCGCGACCCCATATTCGAATGAGCTGCCTGTCTGAGGCCCGTGATTTCCTTGTCTGTTGTTTGGGCGTCTGTTGTATGCTATGCGTGACGGGACTCTTGCTCCTGCGACGGAGCCTATGCTTGTGAGAACGCCTCCGACGAAACTGGTGATTCTATCCGCCTGGCTTTCCCCTCCCTCTTTCACTTCTTCTGGGCTTTTTGATTGTTGCTTTTGTATCCTTTCTCGCTCCATGGCATTATTTGTTTTGGCTTCTTGTACCCTCGTCTTTCCTTGAGCCTGGTTGTTGCCCTCATTCTTTCGCTTCGCAGCCTCTTCTGGCGTCTTCTTCCTTCCTTGAAAAGCATATTGATCTCTTTCAGCTGTCTTTGACTCCTCTTTCGCCGCATCCATATGGTTCTCTTTGGCTGTCTTTGATTGATTGGCACCGTTCGCAGACGAAGCCTTCTTCTCTTCAGTCTCGGCTGGGTTCTTGGCTTCTTTCTCCCGGGCGTTATGGCTCATCACCACATCCTCTTGAGCCTTCTCTTCAGTCTCACCAGCAATTCTGTGTTCCTTCACGCGGCTCTCCTCGACGTATTGGGTCGCTGTCTGCGAGTGGTCGGCCTCGCTGGCTTGCTCGCGTTGTATCGTCTCCATTTCCACATCCGGAAGCTCTTGGTCTTCGACTGGGTCATCAGGCTCTGCCAAAGCCACGCTTTGTCTCCACTCCTCGATAGCCTTTCTAGTCCACATGTTCGAGTCAAGTTCGTCAGACACCTTGGCTTTTTTGGCTGCGCTCAAACCCTCTTCCTCCTCGGGGGAAGCCTTCTCAGCTGCAGTCTTTTTCGCTGGAACTACCGTAACCTGGGTATCCGCCGTCGCGAAAGTGTCTTCTGATTCAGAGCCAAACTCAGAGTCGACATGCATCTGCTTGATACTGTTCAAATCTACCGAGCTGAACTTGGGTTCGGAATCGGAATGCAATGATTCCATACTGTCGCTGGATGAGTCTTCATCTGCCTTTCCAAGCACTTTGTCCATCTTGAGCCCACTGGTAACCTGATCAAGTTCGAACGTCTCGACCTCGGTCATGCGTCTCACTACCTGTTCAGCCTTTTCAATAGCACGGTCATAGCTGTCAAGGTCATATGGTGTCGAAGCGACATTCGTCTCCACGCCGTCCATCTCCTTATGTTCACTTCCCAGTTCTTCAAGTTGGGTAAAGTACTTGTGGGCGAGGTTGGTCCTCATGATCTGTGCAGTCTTAAGCAGTGTCTTCACTTTAGAGTTGACGAACTTGGCAGCCACATCGTGAATATCTCGCAAAGCCTCGCACGGGGCGATAATGTCCTTGTACCGCACAAGATGAGCGCGCATAATGCCGACTTCGACGACGAGGGCATTCAGCTGAAGTATAAAATCGTCGCCGTCGCTAGCCATGGACATTTCAACAACTTCCTTTTCAGGCCGTCTGATGACGGGAGGTTGCATATTCTCCGGGACCAGCTCGTGCTCCAGCGCAGAGAAGCGCTGGAAGAGTTGGAATGCCCAGGCTGTTTCCCTGACCAGGTTAACAATGGTCTGAAATTTCATGTTTTCTGCCGTCTGGGTGTATAGCGTCTTCTTCAGATTCTCGGTCCTTCTGAGTGCCGTGGCAAACGAAAGGTAATAGTCGCCCACTAGAAATCTCATCCTGAAGTCGTTGTCGCTTTGCACGTTGAGAGTAAACTGATACACATCCAACAGGGACCTCTGTGGCTGTGTCTCGACGTGATTGCTCATGTAGTCATCTTCGTCGAGTTGCAACGGCTTCTCCATCTGCCTCAACCGGAACATCTGAATGGCAGTGACGAGCGTCCCGGTCCGGCCGTGCCCGTACCCGCACCAGATCAGGGTTGGTCTTTCGGGCTCCGAGATGAAGAAGCTGATAGCCATCATCATCTCCCCCATACTGAGCGATGCCCAGTCTGGCACGGGGATGGCTGTGTACTTGATGTTGTTCTCGACAAGTTTGTTGACAATGGCCTCGTTGTCGGCCTCTGAGTTGAGACTGATGACATGCTCGATACCTTTTTCATGCAGGAAGCGGATTGATTCGTCGTTTAGATGCTGAGACGAGTCACCGCAACTGTAATGAGGTGCCGAGGATCGGGCGAGCTTGTCGGTCTCGAGGAGATGCTCCGTCACCCAGGTGAAGCGGGAAAACCCATGGCCATCGGGGGAACATGTATCTGTCAGGGAAGGCTTGAGGGTTGCATATCTCCTAACCAGTCTCGATGTAGCTGTGCTTTTCTGGGATTGTGAGACGTCGATCAATGATAGAAGAGCGTAGAGGATGGAGGGCCGCATGTTGGGCGGGTCGAGCGGGAACGAGGCCGAGATGACGAGCTCTTCTTCACCAGGGGATGAAATGTCTGGATTTAACAGAGTTGATGGATTTCGTTGTCGGGAGATAAAAGATCGGGCAACCTTATTATCCACGTGGAACGTCAAGAGAATATTGGCCCGGTTTTGCTTTGCAGCGCCCTCTGTGACGCCGACGTCGATAGTTGAATGGGATCCCCGGCGCAAAGATACAGACATATGTATGTATGTTCGGCATTTAATCTGAGAAAAAGTCTCTATGGTTATAGTCTGTAGTCCATAGTTCATCCGCTACATCACCACATGCTTCCAACACAGATCCTGACAGCCTCCGACCCGACAAGCTCCCACTACCCTCAAAGCCATGCAGAAGAAGCTCCTCATCCTAACTCTCTACGGCGCAACAGCCACAGCCCAATCAAACCAGCTACGACCTTGGATCTTCACTCCGGAGCAACCAAGATGCAAAACGTTCCTAGAAAACTGCATCGGAACAGTCAAGTACTGCAACTCCTTCGTGAACCGGAAATCCCCATACTCCTCGCCGGAGGATTGCTTCCAGCAGCGTGAAGACAAGCGTTGGAAACTCCCCGACGCCCCCTGCCACGAATGGACGGAACGCTGTGTCGGGACCCAACGATGGTGCGAGTCGATGGGCCGCGCGCCTTACAAGTCGCACGAGGCTTGTTTTCTGGAACGGGAGGATAAGCTTTGGCTGTTTCCGAGGGAGGATTGCTTCGAGAAGACGGAGGAGTGCGTCGGAACGCAGGAATGGTGTCTTTCTATGGATCGTTGGGATGCAGCGTACGAATCGCCAGAGGCTTGTTTCGAGGATCGAGAGCGCTCCTCTTCGCAGCCGCCGAGAATCGACTGTCAAGAGTTTACCGAGAGCTGCATCGGTACCGAAGTATGGTGTCGATCGATGGGGCGCTGGGACTCGCCTTATACATCTCCAGGAGCTTGTTTCCGCGACAGAGCCCGGAAACCCAAGAGTACGAGTTGCCAAGACTCAGACAACTGCGACCAAAGAGTTTCAACCCCAGAGCCGGAGAAGAAACTCAAGCCATGGATAGCACCGGGCATCGAATGTCAAGACGTGGAAGAGAGCTGCGTCGGCACCGAAGTTTGGTGTTCCAGAACGCAGTACATGGCAATCCGTCAACTCTGCTTCACTGCCCGAGAAGAGGCTCCGTGGCTTCCAGCCGATACTCAAGACTGTCGCGATGTGAACGAGGCATGTGTCGGCACCGACAAGTGGTGCGAGACGGACAGGGCTCGATTCATCTACGGATCAGCCAAGTCGTGTCTGAGCGTTCGACAGCCGCCGCCACCGTCATGGCAACATCCTCAGCTTGAGGAGTGCAAGGATAACGGTCAGAAAGATTGCGAGGGAACGGAACTCTACTGCGGTAGATTCTCCCGTCTGGAAGATCGACTGCGATGCTTCGCAGCGCATCAAAAGGCTCCCTTTTCCATCGTCCACTCCTCAGCCTGCGAGCAGAACCCGACAGACGAGCTCTGCAACGGGACAGCGAATTGGTGTCGCCAGAAGCCAGCACTTCAGCTCTACGGCTCCGAAGAAAACTGCCGCAAGTTCCGCGGCAAGAAGCCAGACGAGCAAAAGTGGCAGCCCAAAGCCAACAACTGCACTGAACCAAACGAGTCGTGCCTCGGAACAGAACACATCTGCAACTCGTTTTCTCAAGACGACTTGCGGACAGACTGCTTCTCGGCGAGAGAGACGCCGCCCATCCTCCCGCCAGATCGAGCCTCGTGTCTTGGGAACAGAAGGGCGGATGAAAGCTGTCTGGGAACGTATGTGTGGTGCGCGGATCGGTTCCGTCAGGCGGGCTACTTGTCAGCAAGGGAGTGTTTTGAGATTCGACAATGGAGCTTTGGTGACTTTGAGACACAGCTCCGAGACGGTCTCTTGGCCTCTCTGGACGGGCTATTCACGAAAGTTCTGGTCAATATGACAGCGGAGACGTCTCCCAAGACGGCCAAGGTGCAATTTGGGAAGGTGTTGCGCGTGGTAAGGGAGAATGGCAATGCCTCGACCGCTTTGGCTGCGGGGCGTGCGTTGTCGAGATATCAGGCGTTTGAGGTAAGGTAGGATAGCTGTACTCGTACGAAGTTGAGGATTCACACGAAGGAGATGTATTCGTACCAACAACCAGATAACCAGCATGCCGAATTTGGGCAACGTTTATACCTGGAAAGCTTGCCATGTGAGATGTTTGTGACGTTGGCGCTCTTATCTGGATGATGTGCGAATAGCGGATAGCGACGGTGACGTAAGCAGAGGACGAGGACAAAGACGACAAAGAGAACCCGACAAAGAGGACTAAGATGAGGAGGACAAAGAAAGAATAACGAGAGTAAAGGATTGCCTACCCTACTATGTTTTCTTCGTTCGTATGTTTGTACGAATAGAGTATAGCTAAGTAATTATAGCGCCTTAAGTCACTTTATACTCCTCCTACCGTATAACCCTAACCCTAGTACGTAGTCGAGTAAATTCACTTTATTTCGACTTCTTCGACTTCTTCGTCTCTATCGTCTTTTTCTTCGTCGCATTCTACTCCTCCGTCTCCGTCTCTATCTCCGTCTTTATCTTCTTCCTTCTTCGTCTTCGTCTTCGTCTTCGTCTTCGTCTTCGTCTTCGTCTTCGTCTTCGTCTTCGTCTTCGTCTTCGTCTTCGTCTTCGTCTTCGTCTTCGTCTTCGTCTTCGTCT
>NJES01000622.1:0-11012 GCA_002591395.1 Ophiocordyceps camponoti-rufipedis | reverse complement strand
CGAAAAAAAGGGGAGGGGGGGCGGACGAGGAGTAGAGGGTGTGTGTCGAGATAAGGGCTGGGGCTGATTGGCTGCTGATGCGGGTCTCACACTCTCTCTCTTCACCAGGTGAGCACTTCTTCTTATGCCTTGTACCTATTTGTAGTTGTTGGGCTTCGTCAATCAGCTCCGAGATGCTAGAGACGAGACATCCGCGTCTCCCTCCCTGTCCACAGCCTCCGTCCCGACACGCGCCCTGGTCGTTCTCAGCCACCCGGTGCCGGCGCAGATGAAAGATGACGCGCCGCCGGATGGCAAACTGGCTTCATGCAACTGGCCTCACCCCCCCCCCCCCCCCCCCCCCTCTTGTCTCCTTTTCCGCTCAACCGCTTCTGCGTTCAATATTGACGACAGATCCGCTCTCTCTCTAACGGCACTCTGCTACCCCCATCACATGCGGTCAGTCAGATTGGTTCGAATTCAGCATGTGCCGCCCGAAAGCTCCGAGCCGCGTACGACGTCCATCCATACATAACATATGTACCTACCTCGACGCTCGTCCGAGGCCGATGATGGAACCCGCCTTGGCCGTCGTCAATCAAGAACGGCCCTGATCCGCAAGCGCCGCCACTCACAAAAGTAACAACCGACGTCAGTCAGACAGACAGCAGACAGACAGACGTGCACCCAGACTCGGCAAACACACATGTTCGTGCATATGTACACATACATACATACACTTACGTCCCAGCACGTCCGTCCCGTCTCGCATGCACGCATCCTTCCCCATCCTTTCACGAAGCCGTGCATCGATCCGCTTCCGGCTTGTCGCTGTCCCTTTTTACCGCCTTTTACTTCGTTACATGATACCGCAGATAGTGGCGAACCAGATACCCGTAGGATCAAGGTTGTCGAGTGAGACGTGCGCAGACGCAGGGAGACCTACGGCTTCCACCCCCCTCAACGCGGGAAGCGTCCTATGAAGTTGCTAATATTACTTCCGTCAACTTGCTATAACTGTGGCAACGACCCGCGCAATCCACTCGGAAAGCTAGCATTGCATATCCCGTTCATCCTCTCCCCGCTCCTCTCCTCACCATGGATATCATCGCAGGTGACCATCGGCGTATCCGATAACGGCAGCTCTCCTACCTGCCGAAGCCAGTCCTCCCCTCTCGGTTGCAGGGAGCATGCCCAGCGCCTTGTCTGAGGGTGACCATCTTGCCATATCTGGAACCTTGTCTCCCGAGCCCTACTCCTTGCTAATGCACGCAGGGACACCTCCAAATCGAAATGGTCAACGCCATGTGCCAATCCGCAGCCAAGACCACGCATTCCGCTTCCTCCCGATGCGTAGAGGTCCATCTATTCGCCCAAACGCACCATGGACGCACCCTCGATTCAGACGCGCCTCCCAGACACCCATGATCCTCGTTCCTCCCGGCGAAACAGACCCTTCCATTCCGGACCCCAAGGCGGCATTCACTCGCTGACACCTCCCTGAATCGCCACGGCCCGAGAGCTGAAAGACAGCGCCTCGCATCCCTCGTCCGTTCCCCATCGTTACAACCATGCCGTCCCTCCCCGCCCGGAGCGAGCCGGGGAACAATGGGTTTCCGGTGATTCCTTCAGACATCCACACGGGTTCGCCGCCCTGCCCAGGTGGTCACACTGATGACGTCCGATATTTCGAGTTCGGTAACCTACTATTTACTTGGTATGCGCTGCGGCAACTTAGTACACCCACATGGTCGATGCCACCTCGACGCTTTCTCTCCCATGAGGCTCATGACCTCTCCCAAGCATAAGTAATCCAACAAAAAAAAAGGGGGGGGTTTCGACGCATCCCTTTTCCCGGCCCGAGACATCGAGCGAAACTCCCATCAAGAGAAACAACGCCATGAGCTAGCCTGCCGGCGCGCTCCATCTATGTATGTATATACCGTCGTAAACATTATCCGCTAAGGAAGAAGAAAACCAAGTCAGAAGATTAGTTCATTACTCTTTGTGTGCGTGATTTTTCCGCGTCTTGGATCTTGGATTTATGAGTGGCGTCGTCGGTAATCCAAGAGTCAAGCCTTGCCAGCTTCGCGGACCAACCGCATGAAGCGATCCTCAGCTCCGACGGGCGCCACAGGATGCACAGATGGCCCGTCCGATCTGCTCATGACCGACCGAATCTCACTAGCCGTCTTGCTGCCCAGAAGGGCCATCTCATGCCGTAGCAGCACCGCAACAGCGGCACGCACCAGCACCGCGTCGCCCTCGAACACGTAGACGTCCCACAGCCTGGCCGCCTCGTCGATGGAAAGGTGGTCGGCGAAGAGGGTGGTGAACATGTGGCCGATGTACTCCTCCGGCTCCGAGTTTGCCACCGTGCGCGTCAGGTGGTCGTGCAAGGCGGGCGACTTGTTGCTGAGCGTCTGCAGCACCAGGTTAAAAGCCGAGGCTTGAGCGCCTTGGTCTGACGCGTGGAACGAGAGGGGCAGCGGCCGGTTAAGCAGGTTGGCGAGCGCGATGAAGGTCGTCTCCGCGTCGGGGAGGTTAAGGAGGAGCAGCGCGGCGATGGCCTGTAGAGGGAAACGAGTTAGCGATTCGTACTGGTTGAGCCGCTACGGAGTCTACTCACATTGCTCCCTGAGACGTAGCCAATGTCGTTCCTGTACATGGCGTACGCGCACAGCACATCGACGAGGGCCCGGTTGAGAGGCCCGCCGGGCTGAAATATGCGCAGCTCCGTCCAGGTCCCTTCGCCAGCGTCTCTGCGAATGCGGTCGAACCACTTTGCCCTCCTCACGTCCTCGGCGTCTCCCCGGTCCGTTCTCAGGCGTGTCTCGACGTCGCGCGAGCGAGACAAGGCAGTTCGAAATGATGCCGCGGTTAGGCCCAGCTCGTTGCCAATGGCTCGCGTCCAGACGAGACCGCGGCTCCGCGGGGCGATGCCTCGCCACCACATGTCACGCGTTCGACGCTCGCGGATGGCCTGACTCCAGCGGGGCACGATGTCGTCCTCCCACACGTGCATTAGGTGATCGGCGTTGCTGTCTCTCGATTCCGTCTTGGACCGTCGCGCGGCTTCGCGACGCTCGTCGGCCTTGACGCTGGCCGCCATCATTTGCTGGTACTCGCGCAGATGGCGCTTCTCCTCACTGGGATCCTTGGGTGGCAGCCACGACGGCCGAGTGCGGCTCAGAACGGCCTCCTTCTCCTTGGATATGGGAAGCGGGTCGATCATGATATTGGTCCTCCGGATGGGCGGCAGCTCAGGCGTCGACTTGACACGCTCCTTCTTGTCGTACATGTGCGCCGTCGTCGTGTGGCTCGGGTTCCACGTGTTTGGCCTGACAGAGTTGGGGGGCTGTTTGAAGTAGTGCTCCTCCTGCTCGTCAGCGTGCTCCTCGAGCTTCTCCGTCAGAGCCTTGGCCTCGGCACTCAGATCGGCCAGAGCCGCGTTCCAATTGGTAGTCCTCAGCTTGGATGCGTTCATTGGAGAGCGGTCGGTGGAGTCGGATCGCCACGAGGGAGAGCGCAGTGAACCATGATCTTGGGCGACTGGTGGAGTGCCGTTGCCCGCGCTCCGCATACGATCCTTGTTGGGGGCACGTTCGAGCGGCGGGCTGACGCTCGGGGAGCGGCTAGGGGCACGCTCGTTGGCTGGACGCGGTGAGATGGGCACGTTGTCGAGCACGACGTGATCAGGGATGTCGTCGCCATCGTCATCGTCACACTCGTCCTCGAGCTCGGTAAGCGTCTTGCGGTCGCGATTGGCCTGCCAGCTGCCGCGTCGAGGCGTGCGAGGGCGGCCGAGGTCGCGGGAATTGGGCGACGGCACGGGGCTGGTGCTTCGATTTCGGCGTGTCAAGGAAGCGGGAGACGACCCTCTGGGCAGTGCGAGAACACGCGGATCGGTGATGACGGCGAGATTGGTACTTCTCGGGTTCGACGAGTGAAGATTCGCGTGGAGGTTTGGAAAGGAGCGTCGAGGCGTCGGACAGCGCTTGGCCGACGCGAGATTGCGCGTATGCGGGTGAGGCGTCGGTGGCGGAACATTGACGGGCGAGACCGGTAGACAGGCCGGGCTCTTGAGCGTGACGCCATCGTCGTCGAGGCCAATGTCTTCGAAGTGGCCGACGTCGCCCAGGATGCTGCCGTCGTGGCTGGTGAGGGAGTGGAAAGACGACGACTTGGAGCTCTTGGACGTGGTCATGCCCGGCGGCGAGTCGCGCGGGGGCAAGGTGATGACCTGTTCGCGGATCATGGCTGCGGCATGGCAAGGGACGGCGAGGCCGAGCGGCACCGATCGAGGAGGCTTCGTCGTCGTCGTCGTCGTCGCTATCGGAGTCGATGAGTGATGAACGGATGCCGAGGCGGTCACCAGCAGGGCCGGAGGAACGACATGAGCGGCCTGGTTTCGAGAGCGAGAGTAGGGAGAGCGACAGAAAGGCCAGCAACGGTGGTAGTATGTACAGAAAAAGACTGATGATGAGACGACCTTGGATGTTCGATGGGATCTCAGTCTGTCTCAAACAAACCTGCCAGGATACGAGCCGTAGCCATCTCTTGGCCCGGGACGAGGGCGGGACGCGCGCCAAATCTGGGCACCACACCCGCTGCTGCCATGTACACCACGAGCCCCAGGTACCTCCCCGCGCCGAGCTGTGCCGGCGAGTGACTTGCGGCCTCTTTTCGCTGGGACAGGGGAAATTGCCATTCCCCCAGGGTGGGGGAGCTGGCACTAACCGGCCCAGCAGGGAGGCCCGAGATAGGGGAGGTTGAGGGGATTGGACCTGCGGGAAACTCGGCTCTCTGCTGTCCGCGCCGGCTCCTGCGGCAACCTGACTATTTCGAGCCTTGGTGCTGGAGCTACTAGGTAGTATACATACTACTAGGTAGGTCTGCTGTCGCTGTCGCTCGCCTTTTGTTTTGCCCTCTTCAATTTTGGCCGTCTGCTAAGAGGGCACGCGGGCTGCTAGTCGTGGTAGCCCGGCACTGTCCGTCTGGTCAGCCGTCACACTGTACCCACACCGTCGCACACACTCTCGCGCACCGTCGTAAATCGGCTTCTAGGCCGCCCGAGTAACGTGTCACTGTACGAATATTGCTATTGACACTTCATTACAGTGCGCCCCTCGCACGGCCCGACCAAGACAAAGCCCGGCCCATCACCCAAGTGGCCATGTATTGATGGCCTCATCTCCCGTCCATCGACAGGGGGCAACGAGGCAAACAGAGAGAAAGGCGCCCTGCTTCGCTCATGAGGCCCTGGTCTTGCTTTACCCCTTATTCGCGTCATGCTAAGTGTCTACCATCCCCACCCGCACTGGATAGACTCATTCACCGGACACACAACGGGCCAGCTCCCAGACTGTCACCAGAGACTCCCCGGCCCCATCACATCCGCTCGCGCTTCCTCGGCGCCGCCCGGATAATGTCGTCGACTCTCAGCAGAAGCTGGTCCAGTGTCAGCTGTCACGTAACTTTCGCAATCTCCTCGTCTCTCTTACCTCGGCTGCCTCGCTGGCCGACGACACCACCGCCCTCTTCAGCTTGTAGCTTTCGATGACGCCCACGTCCCTCATATCCGTGATGCCGCCTCCGGGCGTCGATAGGTCCAGCCCGTACGTCGTTAGCCCGTCGTAGATGGCCTTGCGTAGCCGCGCCACCAGGTCGCCCGAGTCCAGGCCAGCATTGTCCGCCAGGATCGTCGGCAGTTGCCGCAGCGCGACCGCGAAGCTTGATACCGCCATCTGCTTCTTGCCCTCGATCCGCGTCGCCGCACCCTCGACCGCCTTGGCCATGACCATCTCGCCGCAGCCGCCACCAAGAGTCGTCCGTGGCTCCAGCATCGTCTGCGACAGCACCGCCAGCGCGTCGTGCAGGCTGCGCTCCGCCTCGTCCAGCAGCTGCTCCGTCGCGCCCCGAAGCACAATCGTGCAGGCCTCGCCCGCAGACACGCCGGAGAATTTGATGAGCGTGTCCTCGCCGATGATGACCTCCTCAATTACGTCGCATTGGCCCAGCTTCACCTGCTCCGGGTGGTCAAACGTCGACGCAATCTCGCCCCCCGTCACCAGGGCCAGCCGCTCGATGCCGTCAAAGTCGGCATGTTCGATCGACATGATGCCCGCGTCGGTAAACAGCTGCTCCGGCCAGTTGTAGATGAGCTGCCGGTTGATGAAGCAGTTGATGCCGTGTGCCTTGATCTTGTCCACTTTGGCCTTCATCTTCTCCTTTTCCGCCTTTTCCAGTTCCGCCAGCTTGCTCGTCGAGCCAACCTTGACGCGGGCTCCAAAGATCTTGACCTTGTCCGTGTCCATCGAGGTGTTTGCCACCAGGATCTTGGCCTTTTCAAGCCGCTTGGGCTGGTTCACTCCAATCTTCTTGTCTAGGATGAAGCCCTCATCCAGGTAAGACTCGCTGAGCTTGCCGCCCGACTTCTTGATGATTTGGATGTGGCTGAGATCCGACGACTTCTTCAATCGGAGCACGGCATCACAGGCGAGCAGGGCAAAGTGATCCCTGTCCTGCGACAGCACCTTGGAGCTCAGCGTCGTACGGGCAATGGCCAGGAGGTCTTTCCGGAACGCCTCCGGATTCTTGCTGTGGTCCACGGCAGATTCTTCGAGGGCCTTGAGTGCTGCGCGACTGGCTATTCTGTAGCCTTCAATAATCGTCTGCGGGTGAATCTTCTTGTCCACTAGCTTCTCCGCCTCTCTCAGCAGCTCGGCAGCCAAGACGGCCACCGAAGTCGTGCCATCCCCAACCTCGTCGTCCTGCACCTTGGATATATTGACAAGAACCTTGGCAGCCGCATTATCCAACGCGATCGACTTGAGAATGGTGGCGCCATCGTTCGTGACCATGATGTCGCCGGTGGACCTGTTGCTGGGTCAGCTTCCGTAGCTATTCCGACTCTGTCTTCACTCACGCCGACTGCAGAATCTTGTCCATGCCCTTGGGCCCGAGCGTACTCTTGACCAAGTCGCCCACGGCGATGGCGCCTACAAAGGCTGCCAGCCGAGCATTCTCACCCTTCTCCTCGGTCGTGCCCTCTTCGAAGATCTGAGTGGGTTGGAAGGACTAGATAGAAACGGCCATTGGTTAGCTCAGCTCTGTCAGACACACACTGATTCTTGCCGAGATCATACCATGACAGCTTCTTGTCGCCCGAAAGCGCGACACGTCTGCACGCGGCTGTCGGCTGTGTGATTCACGTCGATTTCTCTCAACGGCGGATTAGCCGGTAGCTGCAAAATCGGTCGGCACCCCACCAAGAAGCCCGTTCGAACACGTGACTCGTTCGTCCGCGCGGTGAAGGAACATCCCTTATCCGCCGCACATTTTCCGCGACCGACCACCAAATTTGCGAAGGCCAAGAAGGCAACGAGCGACGGCAGCGTTCGAGACCAACAGCGACCGCTTGCCTCAACGCCGTAGCAGCTTCGCCCTGGGCCTCATCACTGCTTATCATTTTCTGCGCGTCGGGGCAGCCTCTGCGCCCCTCGCCTACGAATCTACCAGACGCCATCATGGCTCCCTCATTCGACCATCTGCGCGAGGCAGACCTCGACGATGACGAGTTCAACGAGGATGACATCGACATTTCCGATCTGCGAGAGAGGTTTGAAGTTCAGCTGGAGCAAGGTTTCGACACTTTTGTCGTCATCGACGGACTGCCTCAGGTCACCGAGGACCAAAAGCCCAAGTTGATCAAGTTTATGATGAGGAAGCTTAATACCGTCGGCAAGGCTCGTGAGGATTCCATATATATGCCGATGGGTGAGGATGGAAAATCTTTGCAGTCAGTTGCCTCATCCCCCCCACAGACGTGCTCGGCCGCTAATGTGGACCACAGATTCGCCTTTGTCGAATACTCGCGCCCTTCTGAAGCTGCTCAAGCTGTCCGACAGCTCGACAGGGTCCCCCTTGACAAGAAGCACACTCTGCGAGTGAACAAGGTGACCGATATTGAACGATATGGTGGTGAAGGTCGCGTCGACGACGAATATCATGCACCTCATATCGACGAATTCGTCGAGAAGGAACATTTGCGATGGTGGCTCAGAGATCCTTCGGAGCGCGGTCGCGACCAATTCGTCATGTTCCGCGGAGACACCGTCGGCGTCTACTGGAATAACGAGCGCGACCAGCCCGAGAACATCGTTGATCGTCAGCACTGGACCGAGACTTTTCTTCAGTGGTCGCCTCTGGGTACCTACCTCACGTCGATGCACCCACAGGGCGTTCAGCTCTGGGGCGGCTCCTCGTGGTCCAGACAAGCCCGTTTTGCGCATCCCTACGTCGACCTGGTGGCCTTTTCGCCAAACGAAAAATACCTCGTCACCTGGTCTCGCCGTGAGATATCCATCCCGGACGGCGGCCACCCCGCCCTGTCGGTCGACGACGACGGAAAAAACTACGTCATCTGGGATATCCCCACGGCCACGCCGCTCCGATCTTTCGCCAACCTGGAGCTCCCAAAGACGGAGGAGGGCAAGCCGCCTGCCAAGATGCAATGGCCGGCGTTCAAGTGGTCGGCCGACGAGAAATACGTAGCCCGGCTGGCGCAGGGATCTTCGATCTCGGTCTACGAGCTGCCGAAGATGTCCCTCTTGGACAAGTCGACCATCAAGATCGAGGGCGTCATGGACTTTGACTGGGCGCCGGCGGTACCTTCGCGGGAAGGCGTCAAGAGCTACGAACAGCTATTTTGCTTCTGGACGCCCGAGATCGGGAGCAACCCGGCCAAGGTCGGACTGATGAGCATCCCGTCCAAGCAGATTGTGAGGACGCTCAACCTCTTCAGCGTCAGCGACGCCAAGCTCCACTGGCAGTCGGATGCCGCCTATCTCTGCGTCAAGGTCGACCGGCACTCGAAATCCAAGAAGTCGCAGGCCACGACGCTCGAGATCTTCCGCATCAAGGAGAAGGGCGTGCCCGTCGAGGTGGTGGATACGATCAAGGACACCGTCATCAACTTTGCCTGGGAGCCCCGTGGCGATCGGTTCGCCATCATCACGACGACGGAGCCCGTCGGCGCCACAGCCGTCCCTCCCAAGACGGCCGTCTCCTTCTTCTGCCCGGAGAAGAACAAGGGCCCAGTGGCAGGTAACTTTAAGCTCCTCCGCACGCTGGAGAAGAAGAACAGCAATGCGATATACTGGTCTCCCCGGGGCCGGTTTGTCGTCATCGCCGCCATTCACAATCAGCAGAGCTCGGATCTCGACTTCTTCGACCTCGACTTTGAGGGCGAGAAGCCCGAGTCGGACAAGGACCTGACGGCCAACCTCCAGTTGATGAATACTGCTGATCATTATGGCGTGACGGATGTGGAATGGGATCCTTCGGGACGTTTCGTGGCCACTTGGGCATCGTTCTGGAAGCATTCGGTAAGCTCTTTTTTAGAGAGCGAAGAGGACAGAGTGAAAGAGACTGACAAGGAGACGCAGATGGAGAATGGCTATCATCTCTACGATTTTAAGGGGGAGGCGCTGCGGGAGGAGCCGATGGAGAAGTTCAAGCAGTTCCAGTGGCGTCCACGCCCACCCACGCTGCTGACCAAGGAAGAGCAGAAGCAGGTACGCAAGAACCTGCGAGAGTACAGCCGTGTGTTTGAGCAGGAAGACGCCGATCGGGGCGCGTCGGCGGACCTGGCAGTGGTGGAAGCGCGTCGGCGCACGCTCGAAGAATGGCACGCCTGGCGGGACGACGTCGAGGCCGAACTGGAGGAGGAGCGGTCAGCCCTCGGACTGCCCGGCGATCCCCAGGCGGCCCTTTTGGAGGCCAAGACCCAGGAAATGCAAGGCGCCGGGGCGGAGCAGGAGCAGGTGATTGAGGAGATTGTCGAGGACGTGTTGGAGGAGAGCGAGGAGATCTTGGGCTGAGAGAGACAAGGACCATGTTTTCCTCTACGGGTCAGAAGATTGTCGAATGAATGGATGGACATGTCGGCGGCAAGGTTCGAGGCATTATTCTGTTCAGGCACTTTTTTACTCCCCTTTACCTCTCGCTCTTGGAGCAACTTGCGGGTCTGCTCTGGTAGAAGGGAAAAGGGGGGGGAGGGGAGGAGTTTCGGGGCTCAGCACAACTGGGCCGGGTCTAGCTAGTATGTAGAGGGTAGTTGAAGCTCTTTGTCCCGAGAAGCTGCGGACTTCCCAGCGGCATCCATGTCGAACTCTGACAGAAGTTCTATTTCGAATACGAGAAGCGGTCGTACGATTCGTGGACTTCGAAGACTCTAGTTTGTGCTGGGCCGCGGGAGTATGCCCTCGATAATTGAGGGGTTGGCGCCTTGGCCGGGAGACGTGCAACTGTGGGTTCCAAGAAGCGGGCTGGTCTTGTTTTTTTGCTGCGCGAAAGAGAAGCTACAGGAAGAGAGTGTGGGTGAGTTGTTGTGAATTGCGTGTGTGAAGCGTTGCTTTTTTGTTCGGCCGCTTCCTCCTTGCAGTGGCAAGGACTCGAAAGGGGTGGGGATGCGTCATGATGGAAACTGGCCAGGGTTTGGCAGCCCCAGTGCTTGAGACGAGGGATCGGGATACGACGAGGTAGAAGGGACCAGATGAATCGGCGCTACCGTTGCAGAGCTTGGAGTAGCGGATACGCAGTTGGGTGCGGCTCGGCAGCGGTGCTCCACTGTGCCACAGCACTTTCAGGTGTGCGGCCGCAATCTCTTCCCCTCGGTCAAGCATCACACCTTCGACTGCTATATTGCTTCCATCCTCGCCGCAGCGCAGACACAGAGCGACAAGAGAAGAAGCGGCGTCATCCGGACGTATCGTCGTCATCCGCCTACCATCCCTTTCTCTGTCTTCTCCTCCTCCTCCTCCTCCTCTTCCTCCTTCTCCCCTCACCACCCCCCCAATCCCCCTCCCCCGCTCTCCTTCAAGCAGGCCGGGGAATGGCCGCGCCGCCAGGCCACAGACTCACAACTCCGATGTGACGGCCCGAGTGCATAAAACACGCATCTCTACCGACATGCTGCGACGGCCGCCAGTCGAAGCACCGCCGCAGCCCAGCAGGATCCTGCTGCTCGC
>NJES01000621.1:0-11022 GCA_002591395.1 Ophiocordyceps camponoti-rufipedis | reverse complement strand
CCCTCCAGCCCCAAACACCCCCCCCCCCCCCAGCCAGACGCCCTCGCCTCCGGCGTCGGCACCAAAGGCGCAACAGGCGGCGGCCCCGCCCTCTCCAGCACGGCCGACGGCGCGCCCGAGCGGCCCCCCAAGGTGCTGAACTCGAGTGTCAAGGGCAAGGATGCGGGCAAGGGTTTGAGCGAGGAGCAGAGGAGGGAGGTGGAGGAGCATAATCGGGCTTTTGGCGAGATGCATGATCGGGGGGAACGGGCGCCCGAGGACAAGGTTGATGGGAAGTTTTGGGGGGGGAAGTCTTAGGTGCTTGTGGTTGTGACTGTTTGTCTGGATGCTTTGTGTAGCTGGTCGAAGAGGTTTGCATGATGGAAGCAACCTGAGGCTTCAAGCCATCATGAGCGCTCGTCGATAATACCATCACCACACCTCACCCGCCAAAGGCAGCGTCAGTGAAACAGCTCATGGTTTCTTTACTCGAACATGCCCGAAGGCTCCTACACGCTTTGGATAGCTTATTTGTTCCAGCGTCGCCCAACATCCCGCTAACTTCATAGTCTGTCCCCACGACACGGCTCAGGCGCAAACTTCACAAACATGCACTCCGTATCCGACACCACATGTCTTGCAGCAGAGCCCAACTGCGGACGTCGATACTTCAGCCAATGCCCACAATCATGCCGTGTTACAGCCAGCTGCGCAACCGTGCCTCAGCAGTCGGGACCAAGCAAATCCACAAACTCCTCGACGCTTCTTGTCGACAGCGAATGTTCGCTGGTAATGGTAATCGCGAAATTCACGCTCTTCAACCTCGCCGACCTGCCTCAGTTAGTCTCTCGTCTACTCATGACATGACGGTAAACTCCAGAAAACGTGACGCCTGTCAGAGTAACTATGACATAAATGATCACGCAAGGCATTGCCTTGTCAAATACCATCTAGCGTGATGGAGGTTCATCATAGGCGAGGACAAAGATGAAAGTAAGACTCACATTCGCTACGTCGTGCGTGTACTTCTTGTCGACTCAAGGCGAGTCGATGTAGCCTTCAACCCAAGCCATAACCCGAGGTTGCCTCGTGCCTCATCAAAGGCTAAGGCCGATCCATATTCCACGAGCCGACAAGGTCCCCGATGGCGCCGCGAACACGGTCGACCACAGCCTTGACCATGCCCTGATGCTTGCTCTTGCCGTCGGCGCCACGCACCGGCTCCGACCCCATGGTGGGCAAGACGTTGTCGGCGGCAGACAAGCTCACGAAGAGGGCAAAAGGGACAAGCCAGACACACAGACCGAAGTAAGAGGCAATCATGGTAAAGGTAGGGGCGTCGACGTCGTCATAGTACGAAGACCGTTGATGGGCACGCGTTTGGCCGTGTGAAAAATGTCTGAACCACACCCAGTGATCCAAGAAGACAAGAACTGCAGAGACCATCGTCGTTAGCATCAGAAGAGAATGGTTGAGCGAGACTCCAGACATACCGACCGCCAGCGCAAAGACCGGACTCGTCACCTGGACGAAAGGGAAGCGTCTCAAATTGGCAAGATAGACGACATGGGCAAAGATGCCCAACACAGTCGCCCAGAAGGGAAACCCATCGACAAGCCACAGTACAATCTGCAAACCAACGATGGAGTAAATCAGGCGCGTCAGCAGCCGCTTCGCAATAACTGTGTGCTCCTCAACCAACTCCGACAGGTAGTAAAGCCCAGAGGCAATGGCCAGCGTCAGGAAGCAGAAGCCGACAATGGTGCCGGCGTAACCGACAAGCGGCAGGATCCACATGTTGACGGGAGAAAGAAAAACGTGCGGGATGGGATCAAAGCTTGGACATGATGCTGTGGCTGCGCTCTCCAGGAGCTTGGAGTCGAAGGGAGACGGGAGAGGAGCCGAAGAAAAAAAATCAAAAAGAGGACACGGATCAGTCGGGTTTATGCTGATCCGCTCCGATGCGCAACACAGACTGAGGGCTATCGATAACCCACAGCATGCGAAAAAGCCGGTGTTGAAGCCTGACGAACAGAGGAAATGAAGAGGTTCTGCATCCACGCAAAACATGTCTCGTCCAGAGGATTCCCTGTTCGTTCTGACCCTACCAACTGCCTCCTCACCCATCCAAAGCTAACGCCCAACCCAGCGCGGCCGACGTCCACTACGATGACGCCGAAGCCCGCAAATACACCACCAGCTCGCGCATCCAAACCATCCAAGCAACCATGACGCGCCGCGCCCTACAACTCCTCGACCTGCGCCGACCATCACTCATCCTAGACGTCGGTTGCGGAAGCGGTCTCTCCGGCGAGATACTCTCAGCCGTGGCCCGTGAAGAGGGCGGCCCGCACGCCTGGATAGGCCTCGACCTCTCGCCTTCGATGCTCGACGTCGCGCTGCAGAGGGACGTTGAGGGCGATCTGCTCCTCGCTGATATGGGGCAGGGGGTCCCCTTTCGCGCTGGAACATTTGACGCTGCCATTAGCATCTCGGCGCTGCAGTGGCTCTGTAGCGCAGAGTCGTCGGATACGTCTCCCGCTGGCCGTCTCGCCCGCTTCTTCGACGGCCTCTACGCTTCGCTCCGTCGCGGCGGCCGCGCCGTCTGTCAGTTCTATCCCAAGAATAATGCCCAGCGTGAGATCGTCTCCCGCGCGGCAGTCAAGGCTGGTTTCGGCGCCGGCTTCCTCGAAGATGATCCGGGCACCAAGAACGTCAAGCTCTACCTCGTTCTCACCGCCGGTAGCGCCCCAGCCGATGACGACGCCCAGACTGGTCCTACAGACATAACCAATGTTGTCTCCGGGATGGAGGATGTCGATATTGTAGACGCCCGCGCCAAGGCCAAAGCCGGAAATGCCCGCGTTCGCAAGGGAAGCAAGGCCTGGATCGTCAAGAAAAAGGAGCAGATGGAGCGCAAGGGCAAGATTGTCAAGGCTACATCCAAGTACACTGGCAGGAAACGTCGTCCGGCATTCTAGTGCCTGTCTCTCATCTCGTCTTTCCCCTTGTCGACTCATGTTCAGGCTGCTCTGTATGGCGTTCTGGCGCGATGGTCATCTGCTATTAGACATCAACTCCAAGATCTGATGCGTAAAACACGTCAAAGATACCCGCCTTTCACTCTTGAACCAATACTGGTAACAGGTGATAGATTCTTTTTGCATCTACGTTTGTCTGGAAGTGGCATAATCTTATGAAACCGCCCCAACAGACATAGCATTGCTTCAGAGTTGCGTCTTAAGATCCGCGCTTATCTTCGGTACTCGAACAAGCAGCACTAATATTTGCATCAAGAGTGTAATTACCAGCCTCCCTCGCAGAATCTGCAACCCTTCACCCGTGCAAACTACGTAGGGCCACTGCCAGCATCACGGCCTGGACTACCCCATCCACCCTACACCTACTCCGGTTTCATGGTCGGGAAAGCCAGGACTTCGCGAATGCTGTAACTGTCCGTGAGGAACATCATCATACGGTCGATGCCCATGCCCCAGCCCCCGGTAGGTGGCATGGCGTATTCCAGGGCGCGGCAAAAGGCCTCGTCAACCATCTGTGCCTCGTCGTCGCCTTGCGCCTTCTGACGGGCCTGCTCTTCGAATCGCAGCCTTTGCTCAGCAGCGACGTTCAACTCGGTATATCTGCCAACAGTCAGCGGGCCCTTGCCCTGTGATCCGGTTCGATACTCACGCGTTGACAATCTCCTTGGTGGCGACGAAAACTTCGAACCGCTCGCAGAGGCCGGGAGTAGTCCGCGATGTCTTGGCAAGAGGAGACATCATCTTGGGGTGATTCATGATAAAGGTGGGATTGATCTGTTGAGGCATGCTCAGTGACAATTCTCACGGAGCGGTCCAGCCACTTACGCATTTGGACTCTAGAAACTCGCCCACCAGAGCGTCGATGATGCGAGCGTTGGTCAAAGGAGGAGAGCACTCGACATTCATCTTCTGCAGGACCTTTTTGAGAAAGTCCCCGGTGCTGTCGGTGTGCAGCTCGTCGGCGGGAGGAAACTTCTCCCCCGTAGCCTCCTCGAGGGCCGGTATCATGTCGATGCGCGGCCAGGGAGCCTCCCAGTTGATGTGCATCTCCTCGCCCTTGACGTTGTGAAAGACTGTCTTGTAGGAACCATGGACGTGTTTGACGAGTCCGCTGATGAGCTCCTCGGTCATGCCAAAGAGGTCGTTGATATCGGCATAGGCCTCGTAAAACTCGAGAGTCGTGAACTCTGGTAGTGAACGTTAGTCGTGGCAGGAAACAAACAAGGTCAGATGAATCACGCACCAGGGTTGTGCGTCAGGTCGATGCTCTCGTTTCTGAACTGGCGCCCCATTTCGTAGACTCGATTCAAGCCGCCGACAATCAGCATCTTGAGATACAGCTCAGGGGCGACCCGAAGAAACATGTCCATGTTGAGGTCGTTGTGATGGGTAAGGAAGGGCTTGGCGGTGGCACCGCCAGCAATGGTGTTGAGTATCGGCGTCTCGACGGAAACGAAGTCACGGTCCTCGAACCAGCGTCGAATGTAGCTGGCGACCTTGTGGCGAGTAATGACGATTTGCTTCGACTTGTCATTCATCATGAGGTCGAGATAGCGTTGACGGAATCGCTGCTCTGGATTCTTGAAACCATAGTGGTCGTCGGGAATCTGTAGCGTGTGAGACGGAGTACCGGGGATGGGAAAGCGAGAACGCCTACTTGATGCAAGCATGGCGACAGCAGAGTAACCTCGGTGGCGGCAATGGACAGCTCGCCCGAGTAGTCGCCGGCGCCTTGCTTCGTCTTAGGGTTGGTGCGGGTGGGATAGCCGCGGACACCGATGATGTCGCCCCGACGAAGGTGGAGATGCTGTTCCTCAAAACTCGGAGCGCTGCTGTCGACGAGATCGACTTGTGCAAGAACCTGAAGTCTTGTACCCTGCAGAGAGTCAGTCTGCCGGCCAAACTCCCCAGGCGGGAGACGGGATGAGGTTGACGAACCTCGGAACGGATGTCGTAAAAGTAGAGCTTACTGCCGGCCGAGCGTTTGACGTATATTCTTCCACACAGCCGAATCTCCTTGTTCCTGTTGGTTTCTCCGTTTTTGAGGCTGGAAAATTCGTCGGCGAAGTGGCGGATGTCATAGTTTGAGTGATACTAGGTGATGAAGTCAGACAAGGCGTGACACGAAAGAAGACGAGCATCTTGGGTACCTTGTGTGGATACGCCTTTCCCAAAGCGTTGAGCTCATTTACAGCGCGGGAACGAATCTCGAAGTACTAGAGATTGAAAGCCAGTCAGTATGCGTCTTCGAGTCGTCTGTAGAGATGAGGTGGCACCTGATTCGGAGTGAGGTCCTTTTCAGCGGCCTCGGCATTCCTGCTAGATCCAGCAGCAGGTTGAGGATTCGAAGCTTGTTTCTCTAGCTTTGCGGCCTCCTTTTCACGAGCCTTTTGGCGCTTCTTAAGTTCCGACTTGGACACCATCTCGCCGGTGACATCGTCTAGATGGAGTTTTGCGACTGCGGCGGCGGCATCATCGCCGGCAGCGGCTGACTGCTTGTCGGCCATTTCGATGACGACGGAGAGAATTGAGTCTTCGATTGGCTCAGATGGACGTTGATGGCAGCGTTTGCCAGTTTCTAAAAGGTTGTCGGATATCTTATCGTTGCTGGGTTTTAACCTAGATCTCACAAGGCGGCGCGGGGTGACGGCGGGGCCTGATGATGACTCATGCTACCGCTGTAGGGCCTGCGCCCTCAACCAATTCCCAGCAAGGGGGGGCACTGCGGGGTAGCCCGACTTGGCACGTCGCGTGTCGGAAAAACAGCTGGCCGTCAGCCGGCATCTGGCCGCAGCACGTTGGCCCTGGAGGGCTTAGGTAGCCAGCCGTTGGCATTGAGCTTCATTGGCACGCTAGAGTTATTTACTGACGGTTTTCGTGCATCTGCAGCGGTCCAGCAGATTGCTAGCATGGACCACGTGATGTAGGTACGTAATCAATCGGTCGTCGCAGCGACAGACGCGCCTGACGTGGCGCGTCCTGCCAAGGCAACCAGATGTAACCGCCTCCACGGCGCCCCACCAGCCAGTGAGCAAGTACCGCTCGGCAGATTTAACGAAGCCAGGTACTTCGGTCATCATCACCGACTCACCTTCTGGTATTGACGCCACCGGCTCTCTTTTGTTGTGTCATCACTCTTTTTCCCCTTTTCTCACCGAAGCCTCGCCCCCAACTTCGACTACAGGCCATCTCTTCCTCTATCCCTTTTCCCTCTTCCCTCTACCTTCCATCTCCGTTGCCTCACGCCCGGCGGGCCGTGTTTCCGCTGCCCGCCATGGCGGAAAGGAGTCGCGACGACGACGAGTCCAACGAGGCCCTCGACCCAGAGCTCCTTTATTCCAAGGAATACTGCATCGGTGAGCAAGACGCTCGTCTCACTCGCTCCGCACTGACTGACCGTTCTCCTGTTAGGTGGTGGCAGCTTCGGCAAGGTCTACAAGGGGTTCGCTGCTCGGATTCCTCTAATCGCTTCCTGGCTGACACCAACTGCAGCGTGGATAAACGTACAGGCGAAGCCGTGGCAATCAAAGTCATCGACATCGAAAATGCCGAGGACGAGGTCGAAGACATCATCCAGGAAATCGCCATCCTGTCGGAGCTGCAATCGCCCTACGTCACCAAATACTATGGCTCCTACGCAAAGGGCGCCGAGTTGTGGATCGTCATGGAATTTTGCGCTGGCGGCAGCTGCGCCGATCTGATGAAGCCGGGGCTCATTGGCGAGGACTACATAGCCATCATAGTGAGAGAGTTGCTGATGGGTCTCGACTACCTTCACTCCGACAAGAAGCTGCACCGCGATATCAAGGGTGAGTAAAACCTACCTCCTGCTGGAGCCCGTCTCTGCATGTTCTAAAGGTTGTCATTCAGCCGCCAATGTTCTCCTCAGCGCCAGCGGTCAGGTGAAGCTGGCCGATTTTGGCGTCTCGGGTCAGCTGTCGGCCACCATGACCAAGAAGAACACCTTTGTTGGCACGCCCTTTTGGATGGCTCCCGAGGTGATTAAGCAGTCCGGCTACGATCACAAGGCCGACATGTGGTCGCTGGGCATAACCGCTCTCGAGCTGGCCAACGGCGAGCCTCCCTATGCCGACATCCACCCCATGAAAGTTCTCTTTCTCATACCCAAGAACCCGCCTCCCAGGCTCGAGGGCAACTTTACCAAGGCCTTCAAGGACTTTGTCGAGCTGTGCCTGCAGCGTGATCCCAAGGAGCGGCCCACGGCGCGAGACCTGCTCCGCCACCCCTTTATCCGAAAAGCCAAGAAGACGTCATACCTGACGGAGCTGATTGAGCGCCACAGCCGCTGGGCCGTCACCCACAAGGCCGACGACGACGAGGGCTGGGAAGGGCCCGATTCCGGTCCTCCAACGGAGCGGGAGGCCATCGACGAGGACATGTGGGACTTTGGTACCGTGAGGCTGGTCGGCGATCGGGGCGGCGTCTTCAATCGGTCGGGGCTCGCTGCTATGGACGAGAGCGCCGCCAACAGGAGGGCCGCGCGCTCGGTCGACGGGTCGGATGATGGCTCCGAGAGGCGAGGCGACGTCAGTCCAACGAAGATGGTCCTCCAGCCGAGCGACACGGTCAAGGCGGCCGCGACATCGAGACAGACGAGCCCACAACGCAAACCGATGCCGGCACCGTTGGCTCCGACGCGGGTGCCACTGCCGCCGAGTCCGATGAAGGCACTGTCACGCGAGGGGCCCCCGACGCCGACGCGGAGCAGCCACCCGCGACCGTTGCCTCCGGACCCGACGCCTCGCGCATTCGGCTACGAACGTGACCTGGTCCAGCGAGACTTTGGGAAGCTGAGCCTGGATCTCGGCGCCCCGTCTGCAACGGAGAGCAGGTCAGCCCCGTCGTCGGCACACCCGAGGGCACCGCCCAACTTGGCGACGCAGCGAGCTCTCGCGCCTCGATCGGCATCGCAGCAGACGGCAGCTCCGCAGCGGTCAGCTAGCGCGAACAAGCCGTCATCATCGCCGGCTGAGTGGGAGTCGTCATCCTCCGGGGCACCGTCGTCTTTCCCCTCGCCCATCTCGGCCGACGGCAACGGGGAGTTGGACGCTCTCAACGACGTCATGTTCCCAGCTCTGGAAGAGGCGCTCAAGAGGCGACAGGCACGGCTGCAGCATGCCGTCAAGACCGGAGCGGCCGGACAGCGGGCCGAGGCGGCGCACGACAAGCTCAGGCGGCTCGTATACAAGCTGGCACATGTATGCAAGGAGATTGATCATTACGACAAGGCGGAGCCGGTGGGCATGGGCAGGGAGGTCGACAGCTTCCTCGAGGGCCTGCTGGAGGAGATTTTGGTGCGGGTCGAGCCCCTGGACGAGGAAGAGGCTTGACGAGAGGGAGGTAGAGCGTTGACTCATCATCATGGGTCGAACTCTTGATGGTAAAGGCCATGTTGCTTGCTCGTGTGTCTGAGAGGCTTGCTGGAGGGCAGAGGTACGGGGTTGGAAAGACCAAGAACCCCGGGGTCCTGTTAGCACAACCAGAGAGGTATCAAATCTCGAGTGCCTGTACTTATAGAAGAGGATCAGAGGCAAACTGCTTCTAAACTACCTACCCATTCGTACTCGGTCGCCGTGATCAAGATGGACCTGTTGATGGTTGTTGGAGGTTGGCCGGTGGACGGGCCGCAACGGTACGTACTGACCGGCGTTTTATCGGCCGGAATCCACCCACCGGGAGAACCTCATCTGGCCTTTTTTCCGACTTCGGTCCCTACAGCGCGTCCATTCCGAACCTATCTGATCACGGGAGCTTCCCTCTGTCTCCCTCACGGCTCTTTGTCTCTTCTTTACTTTATCTCTCTCCTTCTCGGTTTCTTAGATCCTTCGACTCCCCCCTCCTCCTCCTCCCTATCCCCTCCGCACGATGCTGTCGAGAACCCCCTTCCGGACAGCGGCGACGCAGGTAGTGCACCTCTCATGCTCAGCGCCTCCAACAGCTGACGACCAGCAACGCTACAGGCCCGGCGAAGAATGGGAAGCAGCCGGTGGATGGCGACGGTGCAATCGGACATCTTCCAGCCAGCCAAGTACGGCGGCAAATACACGGTGACGCTGATCCCCGGTGACGGCATCGGCGCCGAGGTAGCCGAGTCTGTCAAGACGGTCTTCAAGGCGGATAACGTGCCGGTCGAGTGGGAGCAGGTTGCTGTCTCGGGCCTGGACGCGGGAGGCGGACGGGCCGAGGAGGCCTTTCGCGAGAGCGTGGCGTCGCTTAAGCGCAACAAGCTGGGGCTCAAGGGGATCCTGCACACGCCCATCAGTCGTTCGGGACATCAGAGCTTCAACGTTGCCATGCGGCAGGAGCTCGACATGTATGCCAGCATCAGCCTCATCAAGAATATCCCTGGCTACTCTACGCGACACCGCGACGTCGACTTGTGCATCATCCGCGAGAATACAGAGGGCGAATACTCTGGACTCGAGCACCAGAGCGTACCGGGCGTCGTCGAATCGCTCAAGATTATCACGAGGGCCAAGTCGGAGCGCATCGCAAAGTTCGCTTGTGCCTTTGCGCTGGCCAACGGTCGGTCCAAGGTGACGTGCATTCACAAGGCCAACATCATGAAGCTGGCGGATGGGCTCTTCCGCAGCACTTTCCACGCCGTTGCCAAGGAGTATCCCACTCTCGAGGTCAACGACATGATTGTCGACAACGCGTCCATGCAGGCCGTGTCGCGGCCCCAGCAGTTTGACGTCATGGTCATGCCTAACCTCTACGGCGGCATCTTGTCGAATATCGGTGCGGCTCTTGTTGGTGGGCCTGGCATCGTGCCTGGGTGCAATATGGGACGCGATATCGCAGTGTTTGAGCCGGGTTGTCGTCACGTCGGGCTTGATATCAAGGGAAAGGATCAGGCGAATCCTACGGCCATGATTCTGTCGGGGAGCATGCTGCTTCGTCACTTGGGATTGGACGACCATGCGAACCGTATCTCGCGCGCCATCTACGCTGTCATTGCCGAGGGGTGAGATAGCATCTTGTGTCGATTTTGTACAAAGTGGCTGACTTGAAGCAGCAAGGTGCGCACCCGCGACATGGGCGGCAACTCGACCACGCACGAGTTCACAAAGGCCATCCTCGACAAGATGGAAGCTGACTGATGGCATCGAGCCTCATACCAACAGTAGCAGGAAGGGGGAGAAGGGGGGGCGCTCGGTTTTAGAAGACAAGACACGGCTTAGTATAGAAAAGACGTGTATGCCATCTTGGCCTGCGGCTCGGATGATGCGAGATATTACGTACTGCCTACGAATACAGCTCACCGCGTTTCCCGGCTCTGATGATATGTATGTATATGCCGGGCGTGACGGGTTGTGACGCAGCGGGCATGACACTGCTGCTGAGCATGAATGCCGCTGACGTAGATGGGTCGTGCATGCAGCTGATCTGGCGATGGGTGCATGGCGATGGGTATAAGTCTGGGGTCTGATCCGGGTGGTGTCTTGAAAGTGATTTGCGTTTTCTTCTAGAGTTGACTGACTTTATATCATATCTGTTGGGTTTATCTGAAGACTTGATGGCTACGACAGGGGGAAGCTGTGCTTGCGGGGAGATTCGTCTCGAGTTTACAGGTTCGTCGATTGTTCATCTACACATCTTCCATACATACAGACAGACCAACACCCACAGGCAAACCCATCAAAACAGCCCTATGCCACTGCTCAACCTGCCAAAAGGTACCCCCCCCATCCCAACCCCNNAAGGTACCCCCCCCATCCCAACCCCACCCCCCCACATCCATCCAGAACCCAGCCAACCCCCCTTAAAAGTGGACAAGCAGCGCCTTCACGCCCAACCTCATAATCCGCCACACCGACCTGCGCCTCTCCGGCCCGCCCGCTCGCGAATGGACCTCCCGCGGAAGCTCCGGCCACCCGGTGCGGCGCTTCTTCTGCGGACGCTGCGGGTCGGGCCTGTACGCCGTCTTCGGCCTCTACCCTTCGCTGGCGGGCGTGCTGGCGGGCGGGCTGGATGGGAG
>NJES01000620.1:0-11023 GCA_002591395.1 Ophiocordyceps camponoti-rufipedis | reverse complement strand
CCGCCGCCGCCCCCCCCCCCCGTCTCAAGAACAATAGCAAGGCCGGCGCCACGGCCCCACAGGAACAATATCAAGGCCCGGCGGCCGTGTGGGTCCCCGATCTGCGCGCGGCCGCCGACGACCTGTTTTGTCTGGCTGGGTTTCTGGGCCTTGTGGCCTTTGCCCTCTTCAGCGGGAGGTCGTTCCCTTTCGTGGGGAGCAAACGTTGGGGGTGGGTGTGATGGTGGTGTTGTGTGTGTGTGTGTGTGTGTGGTTGAGGGATGGGATTGAGGGGATGAATGGGATATTCTGCCTTTTTAGTCGTGGGGTTTGGATACTCTGTTGGGCTAGCTTCTCTCTTGAAGCCTCTTGCTCGTTCTTGCATCATCATCTTCTTATCTCGCCCTTGTTTCGAGTTACGGGCGTGGATGGATCATCGGATCGATGGGCGACTTCGGGTAGCGGACTTTGATTGCCTGGTAGGACAATCGATTCTCGGCTTCTGCGGCGGGAGGTTAGTATCGTCCTCGTCAGCTTGTTTTCTGCATGATACGCAGTGGTTCCTGTCTCTCCGTGTGTGTGTGTATGAGCGTGCCAAGTTCAATGCCCGCTTCTTCCTATTATCCCTCTGTCCGTACACTCCCCTGCCTCTCTCCCGTCTTCTCACTCCTTTCTCGAAGCTAATCTCTGGATTCCATCTCCTCTTCCTCTGCAGCCTTCCGTCTTCGACTTCCAACCCTCACGCCCTCGATCAAGCCTCACCACATCAACCGCACAAACCACCAACATCAACCATGAAGCCATCCGAAGCTTCCTACCTCAGCGGATTCCCTTCCAAGCCCGAGCCAGGCTTCGACCCGGCAGACCAGATGCTGGCCTTTTACGCCCGCGACGGTCAGACGGTCATCGGCGTGCCCATGACCACCATCGACGACTTTAACGCCGAGTCCATAAGCATGGGCATCACCAGCGGCGCCGAAATAGGAGCCTGCCTCATCATTCTCGCCGCCATCATCGTCCTCACGCCTCTTGACAAGCTGCGACGCCCGACGGCCGTGTTCCAGATGGTGGCTCTCTTCCTGTGCCTTGCCCGTGCCGCCTTTGAGATTTCAGACCTGTTCACGCCCATCTTTCACTTTTACATCTATTGGGCTGGCGATTATACCGGTGTGCCGCGCGGATACATCTACAGGGGCATCGCCGGCCACGTCGTCACCATGCTCGTCAACATGGCCGTCGAGTTGACGCTGATGAACCAGGCCTGGACCATGGTTTCGCTCTTTTCTGCCACGCCGAGGCTGTGGTTGACGCTCGTCTCTGCCCTCGTCGCCTTGGTTGTTGTCGGGTTGCGCATCACTTTCGCCGTCATGCTGAGCCAAGTCGATGTCGTGTCTGCTCCGCGGTCGTCCTTGGACTGGATAATGCAGGCTACGCTCATCTCCAACACCATTTCCATCTTCTGGTTTTGCGCCCTGTTCAACTCCAAGCTAGTTCTTCACATCATCGCCAACCGTGGAATTCTGTCGTCGTCGGGCCGAAAGCTGAGCTCCATGGAGGTTCTCGTCATGACCAATGGTGTCCTCATGGTTATCCCAGGTAAATACCGCTCCCATTTTGATATCCCGTTGAAATCAATTTACTTATGAATGTCTCAGTCATCTTCGCTGGTCTCGAATACGGTAACTTTCGCAACTTCGAACCAGCCCGACTGACGATAGCCACCGTCGCCGTCATCCTCCCCCTGGGAACTCTCGCCGCCCAGCGAATCAACACGCCAACCAGCAGCAAAGTCTCAGAACGCGAAGCCGATTCATCCAACAGCAAACAGTCCGGCACCGCCTTCTCCAACCTCAGAAAGCAGAGCATGTCCAGCAGCTCGGCATCGCCCTTTTCCAAGTGCGAGCGCGGTCGGGGCAGTGTCCGTGCCGGCGCAACGCGTGTCGAGGATCCCTATGATCTAGAGCTTCGCCGCATTGATACTACAGGTTTATCCGGCATTCTCATCGACCAGAAGCTCGAGCAGCGGTACGAGAGCGTCTAGGTCTTGGGATAGGTTGACTATGTTGTTTCACGGGTTCGGCTCTTGGAAGCTGCTTTTGTTTGCTTCTCTCCTAGTCGACCGGCGTTTGGCTCGCAGCGTAATACCAAAACAAGTACTCTTTTCATCGATATATAGCTGCCTCTTCCCCCTATCCGTGACGACCCAACCCAGACTGTTGACGACACTCCCGTGGCCTCTTTCGAATAACCTCGTCTATTCTCAGCAATAATCGGCCTGCGAACGTCCTCTCCAGACCGTTGGACTCGTCACGTCGCTGCCCCTACACAAGCCCAGCAGCTGCTGCATCTCGTTGGCCCTCACCGGCTTGGGCTGCTCCAGAGCACAAGATGCCTGCGCAACCAGCGTCGCGCCGCCGTGCGAGATTCGCTCCCGGCTGCTTGCCTCGTCGCGGGGTTCCGGAAAGCGACATGTTTGCTGCCCCGGACTTTGCGGTCGTCGTCCGCCTTTGACTGTCGTGCCATCTTGTTGCGTCTCCTTGGTGCCCAGCCGTCTGCTCAGTTTCCTCGCCAGCCGAGAGTGACTCCAGCGCAGTCGAGACTCGAGGTTCGAGGTCCTGTGCTGAGCCGCGTCACCTGCAATCTTGGCTGACTGCGTCGACGAGGTGTCACGAGCGCCGGCCTTGTCGTCTTGACGGGTCAACGCCTCGTACAGGCGGATCGCATCTCGGAGCCGCGGCGCATGGAATCTGCCTCGCGTTCTGTGCTTCTAGACGGACAAGTGGCGAGTCGGAACCGTGGCCTTGCCATCAACTGGCGAGGGGCAGCCGCTGTTTGAGTCGGACGTCACGGGAGACTCGCTATCGGTCCCGCAGCTCGTTGCGGAGAAGCACGTCGATGGACCTCCAGGAGGGCGGCCTTTGAGTTGGGCAGCATCGTCACTGCTCTGACGCGTTGCATCTCTGCTCTGGCTCTTCTCCCCGTCTTGGTCGTATCGCGCATCGTTCTTGGTCGATGAGCCAAGTTTCCTGCGGGTATCCAAGTCTTCGCGTTCAACCTCGACGAGAGTGGGACAGGTCCTAGCACAAGGCAGACGTGCGAGACGACCATTCTGAGATGTCCGTAGTGACAGGCTCCAGCCGGGAGGAGCCGCGGACCTCATCTCTGACTGAGTCGTTGAAGTAGATCGGGAATCTGCGCAACGAATGTCAGTACAGCAGACAACAGCTGCAGGCAGCCGATGAGGGCGCACTACGGGGGCTGCCCTCAAAGAAAAGCCTCCTTTCTGCCACCACCGATTTCCGAGCCATCACTGAAGGTGTCGTGCTTAGAGCCGCCGGTGGCGCCTCTTTCTTGAGAGACGATGGCTTCGGTCGACTGCAATAGCCTGCCCAGACTGGAGCAGATTCGATGCCAGATGCTCTGTGGTCGACATCGGGCAAGGCACCGAGGCTCTCGTACTTGGACACGAGCTGGGCCAGTCCCGCGCTCTTGGCAGCCGAGCGAGGCAACGAGAGGTTCTCATTCGGTTCACGAGGCAGCGTCTGGACGATAGACATATTGCGGACAATATGCGCGGTGTGGATATCCGTGTGCTGACTGGTGATGTGATGTGACGTGTTGAGGTTGATGGATTTGCCTGCCGAGGGAGGAAAGGACAGCAACGGCAGCAAGTCTTCTTTCCGCGAGAGAAAGGGGCAGCTTGTGTCGTACCTCCTCCTCATGATACTTCCCCTGACAACTCACCACCGAGCTGATGCATGGTTCCGTGGGGATCGTAAATTTTCATTTAGAACCACGATACCAGCCCGCTATCTGGCTTCCATGCTCTATCCGTCAAACCCAGCCATACTGTCCATCATCTGGTCCGAGGCGGTTGGCTATCCCCTCAAGCCGAAAGTGACTGCTATTGTACAGGCGATCCGCTCCAAGCGATGCCGCATCAAGCTTCAGAAAAAGAATCCCATTCTCCCCGGCCGTCATGCGTCACTGGCTACTGAGAGCCCGCAAGTTAGCTGTAGAAAAACGAAGAAAAGGGCCAGCGTTTGCGGATGGAAACCCACGGAGGCAGCAGGATCGAAGACCAGGGACTTGCGAGGAAGGCGACGGCAGCCTGGAGCAGAGATGCGTTAGATATCAGCCTTGGTATCAACCGGCTTCTTTTCCTCCCCTCATTCACTCACCCCAAACATGGCGATGCTGCGAACGACGGACGCGTTTTCCGGAGCAGTCAGAGTCTCGTAGACGGAGGTGAAGTAGCCTCTCTGAGCACGTCGAGGCGGAGGGACATTGATCTGTCTCTTGGGAGCCATGATGAATGACGCGAATGTTATCGAGGTAGATAAATCTGGAGAAATTGATTGACTGAGGCTATCGCGTTGCGACGGTAAAGGTGTTTGGAGAAAAATCGAGAAGTTGAGCCGATTGCGCTAACTGAGACCCTTGAAGTGATGGCTGCCAGCTGCACTACAAGCACAAGTATCTCTGCTAGCGCGCCTGACGTAAGCTACCTGAAAATGACGTCGCGCTGGAGATATCAAGCTCGAGTCTGCTCATCTCTTTCTTAAGGAAAGGCGGTGGAAACCGGCAGAAAGAGCCCACTACCTACTTCGGAGCAGCTCTCAGTCGACGTCATCTCGTCGCTGGAATGGCCGCGCTCCAGACGATAACTACCTAGTCTACGGCTCAGGCCCATTCGGAGACAACCATCAATAAGACATCTCTCACTCTACCAGACATCATGGCCGGACAGCCCTACCAGGACTCCGGTGGCTTTCTCCCGCAAGTCGGGCTCCCATCGCCCGCGCCATCGACAGTCTCGGCCCGTTCGGCCGCTGGCCTTCCCCATCCCAGGCACAACGCGCTTCGTCCCGGCTCCAGCAAGGAGGACATGGTGAGGCGCTTCGTCGAGGAGCGGTTGCTCAATGCGTCGCGGCGCTATGTCAAGAAATTTGGCGACGCGGACTCGGCAGACGATGTTATCGGCTTTGCCAACTTCACCGAGGCTTGTCGCGAGCTCGACGCCATCGTCAATGTCCTATGGCTTTCCGGCACTCGTAAGTTTGTTTTTCATGCTTTTGTCTTGAAAAGAGCTAATGACTCAACAGCTAGTCTTCAAATTCCCTTTCTTTTGAAGCTGGCTAGTGATTTCACGCAATACGTCCGCGCTTTTCCTCCGGCTCCGAAGGCGAGCTTTGCGCTGCTGGCTAAGCTCGATCACTGCTTCGCGAGTCTGCTTTGTGGACAGGACATCGACTCCGGCGACACCCTGCCTGGTTTCGAAAACGGTCTGCGAGCCGGCATGACGGTGACCGAAATGGTTCGCTGCAGGAGTCTGGTGGAGCAGACCCGGGTCCTCATGGTCGAGGTGATGAGCTCGGGGCCGCAAGAGGAGGAGGACGATGACGATGATGAAGATGAAGATGAAGAGCTCTCTACGGCAGGCGGCGACCAAACACCGACACCGTGGGACATCGATTTGGATAAGCAGCACATGGATTCGGCTCGCGTATTTCAGTACACCATTGTCCAGCTTGGAAACAGACTGGGCGACTCACTAGTCAGCGACAACGTGCCGCAGAACGACGTTATTTGCTCTCTGGCAGAATCTTGAATGTCTTTGCGTATTCTCAGCATTTCATGTCGAGCACCACTCAGGCTTTGCGACTGTCTTTCCAAACGACGGTCCAAGGTTTGGTCTGCTGTTTTCGGGCTGACTGTGGATTTGTCACGTTGTAAGCCTCTCGTGCGGCGCTGCGACATGGAACTGATTTGAAAGGTCAGAAACACTTGGTATTGAACAACCTCGACGGCATCACCGGAAACTACTGCAAAGAAACAGTCGAGATCCGGTGGCTTCTGCCTGGGCCAAGGCTTCCATGATCGGTACATGGCTTTCGAGCGGACAGGCTCCTCGATGTCGCCGTCAACATTTTTGTGCACTAAATGGGAGTCATTTGGCTGAACAATGACCGCTTCGATTTCAAGGCGACCATGACATGGATGAGCTGGTCTCGACTTTGATGACTTATGCCAGCAACAAGGCTGAATGAGGACGTGAAGACGGCGATAATACCATACAACATTTGATACAACAAGGACCCTTCATCCATGAGCCAAACCCAATCGCAATTACAACGTTCTGGACTACTCGTCGGTATAAAACTCATCAGGGGGGGGGGTGCTGCCGTCAAGAGCAAGGCTCCGCGCGCCTCCTGCTTGTATGCACACCAAATGCTCAGGGCCTTCAACTTTGGCCTGGCGACATGCAGTCGGCACGCTGCCAAAGCCATGATACTCGATGCTAATCAAGTATGTTAGATGCAGCAGTTAACCTCGAGAACAAGACTCACCCCGGAGTCGGTTCATAATAGAGATGTATACCGAATTCGTTACGGTTGATTCCGCGATGCAGCGTGAAGCGGAAACGGGGCGAGCCACAAGGGGTTATTTCCTTGGGCTTGGGAAATACTGGATTATCAGCGGTGCACATTTCGCCGTCGACGTCTCTGCCGCTGATTTCGAAGGCGACGGCCTTGACCTTGATGATGTGGGGGCCCACTTCGGCTCGAGCTGCGAAGTGGTGGATCATGATCTTTTCTGCTTGTGGGACTGCTATTGCAGTGGCTGCGGCCAAGGCGGCGAAGAGGCTGCCGGCGATGATTGGGGCGCGCATCTTGGCTGAGACTGGGCGATGAGTTGACGAGTCACGGAGCGGCGAGGAGAAAGGGGAGTTTGCTCAGTGGAGGCTTTATGCAAGGGGAGCGCCTACAGGTAACATGGAGTCATCGACGATTCAAAGATGGGAGTCGACGATGCCGTCTTTTGTTCAGTCAAGAGAAGTCGAGAGAAATGGAGAAACATGTGAGATGAATGCTACGGTAGGACTTTGGCTATGTTCTCACGCATCAGTCCATCGGCCTCTCAGATTGATATGAGTGTTGATGTGACGGCGGATAGACTTCAATGACATCAATAAGACGGAGGAGACGCTGTCGTACGGTAGGATGCTCGCAATCTGAAGCTCGTACCAGCCCTCTCGACGGAATGAACCTTGTCACAACCGCGGGACGCATCTCGATGTGCCAACGATACGAATCCACGCGATCAAGGGACCCTGTTTAAAGCTGAAGTCTATCGAGTCCTGTGACGAGCATCAGCTGGTGCTGAGAGAATATACTCAGCTGATGATGGGCGTTGATACAGCAACAAGAAGAATGACGCTCCGGTTCCCGTGGAAGACGTGGAAGCAGCCCAAGCTTGCTGCCCTTGATCTCCAAGTCAGGATTGGTCTAGGTTAGCTCTAGCCAGGTACGGAGACATTCGCAGAGACTTTGTCTCTGAGGATGACTGCTGCGGCGGCCCCTGGTTCATCGGCCTCCTTGACGGATCCCTTTGTAAACAATGGCTTTTTGGGATGAGGAGCGGCTTTTTGAAGAGGGTTGCGATGCGGTTTGACTTTATTGCTTGCGGTTGTCTGCGCTGAGCAGCTTCAAGTTGAGCATGCAAACTGGAATAGCCTCAAATATGCGTATAGAGCTGGAGAACATAGGGGCTAACAACCTCCGACAACAACATCCGCACTCAACAGAACCCAGATGAAGTCCCGATCCAAGGTACGAGCAAAGCCCTCCCTCTTGAGAACCCAGTAGCTCACCAGGCCTCGCAGGGCGAAGATTCTCACGACACAGGCACGTACATGGTCCGTTGCCGTGGCCCGGCATGCCAGTCGGCAACTACACGCACCGGCCGGCACATGGAGACAAAAGGCCAGTCAATTGACAGACGGCAGCCATCCGCAGGGTGCGAGTCCTCAGCCGAGCCCTACGGCTCTAGCCTGACGACGACTATCCCGTCTGCGTTAGCGAGTCTCAGCCGTTGTCGAAGGCACCCCCACTGCGTGCCTGGCTGTCTGGCCGTGTTCCTGGCGGTATGCTGGATGCTAGACCCTCGGCTCCCTCTTCCGTCTCACGGTCAACGCTGCTAGCCGGCGGAAGCTTGGGGCTTCGGACGGGAACTAGAGGTGCAAGCCAGCCATCTTGAATTGGCCTCATCGGGGATGCGGGTTTCGGATGCCGTCCCTGAGCCGGTTGTCTGCGTGATGGAGAGAATGCGGCGTCTCTATTGTGTACAGGTCTATTGTTGCCGGACGACGTAGCTCGCTCGCTTTATACAGAGAAGCTTCCGTCCTTCTGTCCATCTCCATCTATGGTTCCCCCTTTTTGTTCCGTCCTCGGATTTTGTCACATAGCCGCCTCCTTCAGGCCAACCTTCGGCTGCCTCCTTCAGGCCGATAACGTGCGATGAGACGCCTTCTCGTCCTCAGCCTGGCCGCCGGCGCCTTGGCTGAGGCTCCCACACAGCCGGACGCTGCCTCGGCCTCTTCCCACCGATACCTGGCAGACGGATCAGCATTCCCTCTTGCTTCACAGGCGAACCGACTCGCCGCTTCCAATCACTTCGATTCGTGTCGAGACGCCTTTGAGCGAGCGTTTCCCCGTAGAGACGAGCAAACCGAGCTCTGTCATGGGCTCCTCGCCACGGGCGTCATCCCCGACACCACCACAACACAGGCTGAGCCCTTCTCCAAAAGGTGCGACAGAAACCAGCTGGCACACGTCTGCCGTTCATCACAAGACTCCCATCAGACCGAGTCGTTCTGCCTCGACAGGCTCAAGGATGGGCTCGCTCAGGATCCCGGCGGTACGTGGGAGTTTTGCAGAAGACAGCTTCTAAGCCACGACTCCACTGCCGCCGACCAACTCGATTCCCGGTCCCGAAAGCTCTGGGACGGCTGCTTCCAGAGCCGTTCCGAGGTCCTGTCCGCCTGCAAATCCATCGACGCTCCGGACAGCCTCGGACTCCCGGCCTGCGGCGGCATCAGGGGCTACGAAGACGTCGTCCGCATCTTCGGCGACTCGCTCCGAGATGCCTGCCGCCGCGGCCCGGCATCGGCCGAGAACGAGATGCGAGCCTTGAGATCCAAAACGAACGGCAACGGCCTTGCTGCTTTCCACTCGACCTGCAACTGCCACAAGCTTCACGCCAGTCACGAATCTGATACCAACGAGGAGCCTTCATCCAGCTCCTCTGCCTCTTCTTTGTCATCCGGATTGTCTTCATCGGCAAGCCGCGCTGCCGTACAGACTGGCGGGATACTATCTTCCCGCTTACACTCACTGCCCACGGCCTCGGTCAAGAGCAGGGTGCTCTATCCTCGCTCAATGACCGAACCGAAGATACCGCAAGAACCGAACATACCGCACATACCGGGCGAACCACACGAACCACACGAACCACACGAACCTCACCCTCACCCTTCGCCCATCGACTTCAGCTCTTACGTAGGACCTTTCAACACAAAGTCCCGCCACGTTGAAACTCACGAAGATCACTTGACCGAAGAAGACGTCAATCATCTCCTCGAAGACTCGGAGAAGTTCAAGTTTGAGATCCGCAACGGTCTCTGTGCTATCCACAGCATGCCCGACAAGGCCCGTCAAGTCAGCTGGCGACTCATCTACGATCTCGACGTCAGCGTCCAGTCCAAGCACAGGTTCCGCTTCGAGATCTGCGACCCTACCGACCAGGGCCGCGTCATCACCAAGATCCAGGGACAGTACGTCTACGGCTACGCGCTCGAGGTCAACGGCGGAGCCTCCGTCTCGGGCTCCGTCGATCCCAACGGTAAGAATGAGATTCTCTGCGACTCTGGCAACCTGACGTACGTCACCGTTCACGACAAGGGCATCGTCGACGTCAGGCTGGCTGGCGAGGTTGTCATGGAGAACAAGGGAGGCATCATCTTCAAGTGCGATAACATCAATAGCTGCCAGCAGTCCAAGTGCCAGGCCGACGAATGTCATTCCAACCTCATCGCCTCCATCACGCCAGAAGAACTCGCCGCCCTGGAGGACGAGATACCTGATATTGACGAAATCGACAAGCTGTCAGACAACTTGGAGCCCGGCCAGCAGAACAATACTCGTCCGGGAGGATCTCGTCCGGGATCCCAAAACTATACCGACGAGCCCGGCTACGGCGGAGGTCCAGAGTACCCAGTCCCCGACGGCTCCGAGTACGGTCCCGGCTACGGCCCCGGCTACGACTCCAGTTACGGTCCTGGCGAGGTCCCCAGCTACATTCCCGGCAACGGCCCCGACGACGGCTCCGGCGAAGGTCCTCCTGATTATGAATATGGATCCAACACCACCGGGCCTGAGCCTGACGGTCCTGACGATGGTTGGCCCCTCGAATTCGGTTCTCCTGACTTCGGACCCGATCTCGATTTTGGCCCCGACGGCCCAGACTTTGAGTCGGGAGGTCCTGACGACGGAACTCGTCCTGGGTATACTGGTCCCGGATACGGCCCTGGCGACGGGCCTGGCTACGGCCCTGGCGAAGGTCCTAGCTATAACCCGGGAGAGACGGGTCCCGGCTATGGTCCCGGCGACGGCCCCGGAGACGGTCCTAGCTACAACCCTGGAGAGACCGGTCCCGGCTATGGTCCCGGCTACGGCCCCGGAGACGGTCCTAGCTACAATCCTGGAGAGACCGGTCCCGGCTATGGTCCCGGCTACGGCCCCGGTGACGGTCCTGGCTACGGCCCTGGCGACGGGCCTAGCTACAACCCGGGAGAAACCGGTCCTGGCTACAACCCGGGAGACGGCCCTGGCTACAACCCAGGAGACGGCCCCGGCTACAACCCGGGAGACGGTCCCGGCTACAACCCGGGAGACGGCCCTGGCTACACCCCGGGAGACGGCCCCGGCTACAACCCGGGAGACGGTCCTGGCTATAATCCGGGAGAAACCGGTCCTAGCTACAACCCGGGAGACGGCCCCGGCTATAACCCGGGAGACGGCCCCGGCTACAACCCGGGAGACGGCCCTAGCTACACCCCGGGAGAAACCGGTCCTGGCTACAACCCAGGAGACGGCCCCGGCTACAACCCGGGAGACGGTCCCGGCTACAACCCGGGAGACGGCCCCGGCTATAACCCGGGAGACGGCCCCGGCTACAACCCGGGAGACGGTCCTGGCTACAA